>JASZXU010000145.1:0-34946 GCA_035521515.1 Phenoliferia sp. Uapishka_3
GAGGGACATCAGACGGTCGGTCAGCGTGGGAACAGCGAGAGGAAGAGGACTGAAGGGCTAAAGTAGTGAAGAGACTTGCCGAAAGTACATCGATTGTTAGCGCAGATGTGATGAGAGTGGGCAGGGATCCTGCCGTGACAGCGACCGACGTGACACTTTCGTGGCCTGGCGCGTTTCTCGAGTTCTGATTCGCCTGTGGAAGCAGTAGAGGCTGTTCAGCAGAGAGTAGCACTGGAGGAAGCGAGAAGGGCGAGGGATGACTCACCAGATGACTGATCGAGGTCTGACGCGACGACGAAGCTTAGGAAGGCGAGTACGACTGCAAAGGTGGAGGTGGAGAATCGCATGGTGAGGAATAAAGAGTGTAGAAGTGAGTGGCTGTTGAGCCTGTGGTGTGAGGTCGAGGAGTGGCGAAAAAGTGCCAAATTGGTAGGCGAATGCGAGATGGTGGTTGAGAGGAAAGAGAGAGGGGAATCCGAAATGTGGCGCGCGGTGTCGAGAGCTCGGACTGAGTTCCGGATTTCACGAGCCAGGATGTACTACAGACACTACAACTCCTTTTCTATGAGGGGAAAGGCGTCAGTACATCAAATCGAGGACTGCAAGCAAATGAGTTGGCCGGACTCACTCTGTAGAAAGTCCGAGAGCCTCGAGTCGCCTCCCTGCCGTTTACCTGCACTTGCTTCGGTCACTAGGGGCTTCAAAGTTGTAATTCACTTCGCACAAAATCAACATCTCAGAACAGAGTTTGGAGCCCCAACACTCTTGCAGGTCATCTGGCGCACGAGCTGTGCTGCATCTGACTCAACAGACGGCCCATCGCGCGAAGTCGTCTCCGACCCAAACAGATGCCCACTTACAGGACTATCACATCGTTAGCCTCCCTACAAGCTCACACGAGACTTTTGGGATCAGCGATGAGCAAAACGATACATGCATTTCATTGTAGGTCCATCCCCAGCTTCGTGCTCCTGGTCGCCGCGTGCCGCGTGCGACCAATTCCTCACGTCTGAGGCTTTCCAACGAAGAACAGCGGCGCTGAAGAACTTGTGTCTCTTGATACAACCGAAAGCTTCACTGACTGACGAAGGCAAGTGGCATCTGGTCACCGGTCACTGCCCAACTCCGTCGGGATCTGAAAGGGCAAGGGAAGAGATTAGCATCGGCCACTCCTTCCAAGAACTTGTGCTCGCCCAGCCACGCCCAACTACGAAACACCCGAGACCAAGAAGTCAGAGTTTAGTAGAGATCCAATCCACATCGTTGCCGAAGCTCGGACAGTGAGGATCCATTAGCCCGTTTGGATGTCGTCAACGAACTGCCTCCTCCGAAGAGGAGCAGTCTAGAAGAACAAGGATGATATAAAACGATTGTTCATCACTTTCTTGATTCTCGTGCCGCACCGTGCCGCACCGTGGCACGCTGGGCTGGTGGGTTCGCGGCGCGCTAGGGAGAGGAGAAAGGGAGCGTGACGTACGAGCTGTTTAAGTCTAGTTTTGGATGACCCGACACCGCTTGATATCTGCAGGTCCCACGCCCATCAGCTTTGAGCTTGGCCTGCGCGTGAAGTCGTCTCGGGCATTTGATGCGGTCTGCTCAAAGTTGGCGCACACGTTGCTTCAGATCGCAAATCAGTGCCGACGTTGCGTTGAATGCCCAGAAAGCGTTGTGAGGGGCAGAGGTTGGGGGGTCAAAGTTCAAGAGAACTTGTCGAAGGATGATGAACGTGCGAAAATGAGCGCGAGAGGTAGGAATCGCGCGACGCAGCATCCCTCCAAACTCGATAGGTTGGGCTGCTCCTTCTGCCTCACAGCTGGCTGTTTTTCGTTGCGACTCCCTGAGAACAAGTCGGCAGGACCTCGTTTCTCACCCCACCGGCGCGCGCACTCTCCTCCGTGGCCCCCTCCCGATTCGCCTCCCTCGCGCGTCCCCCTTTCGCAGGTCATCTCAACCCGACGCAACACCAGTCGCGACTATGTCATCAACAGCATCGCTGTCATTCGGAAGCTATGATTGGATCTGCTCGCAGGCAGCACTCGTCGTTTGCCCGCTCGTGGGGACAACAGGCTACGGCATCGAACCAGTCTGCTATGCTCGCAACGTCGAGATTGGCTCGACCCTCATATTCCAGCCAGGTGCGCATGTTGCGACCGTATTACAGCTCAGAGTAAGCACTGAAGTCATTCATATCAATAGCCACCTCCTTCCTACACATCTGCGCCCTTCTCATGGTCGCAGTCATGATCCTCCACATCCGCTCAAAATACACAGCCGTTGGCCGCAAGGAAATCGTCACTTTCTTCTACCTCTACTCCTTCGTAGAACTCCTCTCCATCTTCCTCGACAGCAGCATCATTCCCGCAAACACAACCGTCTACGCCGTACGTCCCCAATCCTGCGACGCAAAATGATGGATGGCAACGGGGTATGATCATGGTGCGGCGCGCTGACCTCCCGTCTCGGCATCTGTTGCAGTGGTTCGCAGCTATTCACCTAGGTGCCATCTGTGCGACTTTCTGGTGTCTCCTCGTGAATGGCTTCGTGGGGTTCCAGTTTGCCGAGGATGGGACTCCAAAGTCATTATGGGTGCGTGCTCCTGCTCTCCTCGCGCCAACCCCCTTCTCTCCTCTCCCTTTCCCTGACCACTGACTGAGTACCGTTCTTTGGACTGTGCAGTTCCTCCGACTATCATGTCTACTAGTCTTCTTCATCACAGGCTTTATCGCCATCGCAACATTTGAGAATGTCGCGTCCTTCTCGTCCGAGAAGCCAACAGCGCTCTGGATCGTTGAATTCATTTTCAACCTCGCCTGTGTCGTCATCTACATCATCCTCCAGCTCATCCTCGTCATTCGTACACTCGACGACCGCTGGCCCATTGGAGACATCATCTTCGGTACTGCATTCTTTATTATCGGTCAGGTCATCCTGTACGGCTTCAGTGTGACCATCTGCGACGCAGTGTAAGCCTTTCTTTTCCCACAATACAATGCACTTGATGAATTGACCCCTTTCATTCTGTATCGTCGCAGAACGCATTACATTGATGGGCTCTTCTTCGCGACTTTGTGCATTCTTTTCAGTGTGATGATGGTTTACAAATACTGGGACTCGATCACGAAGGAGGATCTGGAGTTCAGTGTTGGAAGCAAGCAGGCAGTGTGGGAGGTGGACTACGCACCAGAACAAAAGCTGCTGATGGACGATGGGCTAGGGCAAGGCCAGCAGGGCGGGTACGGTGGCTACGGAGCGGCGGGACAAGGAGGCGCGCCCAATCACCAACAACAATACCAGCCACAACAACAACAACAACAACAACCCGGGTACCCACCAAATGCACCAAACAAATGGGGTGCATATTAATCAAGCCCTCCTACGGACACTCTCGGACACTATTTCACTTTTCCCATCACGCACATCCTTAAGTCGGCAGGACGACCATCTCACCTTGTCCGACTACTTCTTCGCCCTTTCATATCTCCCCCCTATATTCTACCGACAACTACTCCACTCTTTTTCACTCCTACTACATAGTTGTCTCTATCCTCATCGAATCAGTCGTTACCTCACTCGCATTTTACACAGCCTGTTTACCATGTAAAACTGATACCCCATCACCATCAAACCGGGCTGTTCTGAGACTGTGGAGGTCCCAAATTTTTGTTTGCGAGTGACACATGTGCGAGCATGTTTTGAATAAAAAGAAGGATCAGAAGTTGACGTCGGGCGAGCGATTTCGATCGCAAAGACATTGCTGCGAGCCCAGCCACGAGTTGTTGTATACTTCCATGCGCGCCTAGCGCTCTAAAAAAAAGCTAGGCAGACAGTTTCTAGAAGCCGTCGCAATTTACGATGTGGTCGCCGGGCGGGACGACGCCAAAGCATCGACAATCTTGGGCTGCATCCGCACACTCTCCCTCGACCTCCATTGCCTTTCCCGTCCAATCCGCTCCGCCTCGTTCCCCCTCCCTCCCTTTCGACCTTGGGTTGAGCTCGAGTGGCACTCGAACTTCCATTGCTCCCCAGTGGGCCGTCAAGCTGTCGGCTACCGCCAGCCATCATTGGCGACTTGGACGACATCTCCACTCGCGGAAGGTAGTCCTCGTCGCCATCTTCTTTACGGCACTCGTCTTCTCAATATGTAGCATGGTTTCGACTTCCTTTGCGACCGTCAGCTCGACAGAAGAGTCGACTACGGTGGATCACAAAGCCTACATCAACCGCTTCTCTGGGGCGCCGGGTCGCTTAAAAAACGCGGCGGTGCAAGGGCTCGAGCTGCTCCGAGGGGACTCAAAAGCTCGGCAAGCTTTCTACGTGCCATTACGACGAGACGAAGTGAGTAGCCTGGCCTTACTCGAACTGGCTCTTCTGCTCGGAGAAGTCAACATCCGACGAGATTCTTCCCTACATGTCGGATGAGCTGATGAGGTGCCCCGCCTTCCCCTCAGGTGCTTAACTTTGTGGAGCCACAAGAGAAGTACAAGATGCAGTTGAAACCTGGAGTTCGATACGTGACTGCAATGTCGTATGGAGGACATGGTAAGGCGTTCAGACAACGTATTCTTCACTCTTTTACTCCTCGTGCTCACGGAGCGATTCCCCTTCACAGCCAATCAGTTCATCAGTATCGGAAAGCTACTCTACCTCGCTAAACTTTTGAACCGAGTCGCTATCATGTGAGCTCCTCAGAGGCACCGCTCTAGCTTCCTGACCGGACCTGACCTTCCCGAGCTGCTCTTCCTCAGTCCAACCCTCCTCCCAGTCCACTTCGATGCTCTCCCCGCTTCCTTCCCCGATTTCTTCGACATACCACGATTCTACCACGAAACAGGAATCCCTGCCATCGAGTTCTCCGCCGTGAAGGCAATAGGCGTCTTTGGCACGCCGCAGAATGAAGGCATGTCCTGTTGGAGCACGCACGAGTTGACTATCGGGGAGGGAAACCTGCAGGCGCAGTCATTTGACGTGCACAACATTTGGGTCGACCACTGGGCGCTACCGCCAATGACGAGAGGGATGGGAGGTCACGATGTAGCATTTGACGCTCTTCGCGTGTTTGACTTCGATGGGTGGGCAAGGAACGAGTGGATAAACAAGGTCAAGATGGATCTGTTACCGCAGAAATTGCCGGACTGGAAGGGCGAGAAGCAGGCGAACTTGAAGGATGGCTTTGATCCCTTGGGCTCCGCTGCTCCCGACGACCAACTCTTCTGCCTCGACAACACCCTCTTCCTAGGACCCGTCATGTTTCCTGAGGCGTTCCCGGGAGACATCCCACTGGAGCCACCCGTGCCGGGTGAAGGGCTCAGCTGGAAAGAGGCGATGAGGTACATCTACTTCACCCCCGAGGTTGAAAGTGCCGTCGACACCTACCTCATGCAACTCTTCAATGTCCGATCACCCTCGCGCATTCCGCCATTCATTTCGGTACATTTGCGCCGCGGGGACTTTAAAACTTTCGCAGGCCTCACACCGTGAGTTCCCTTCGAGACCTCACATTTTTCTTCGAGGAAAATTGACTCAAACTCTTGTCGTTAGGTTGACGAAATACAAGAATGCCGTCGATCGTATCATGAAGAATCTTCAGGTCCGACTGGACGATCAAGAAGCGTGGCGAGGTCCTGGAAAGGAGCACTTCCGCGACTTTGGAATCAAGGCCAACAAATATCGCGTCCTCACAACCACAGACGAGCCAACTGGAAGTCCTTTCATCGATGAGGTTCGAGCCTTGGGGTGGTACGTGCTCGACCATGGAGCTTTGAAGACCGCTGAGGAGCGGGGAGGGTGGTGGCCGACGATTGTGGACGCTGCCGTACTTGCGAGGGGGCAAAGTTTCGTTGGAACAGATCGGTCAACCTTCTCTCATCTTGCTGGTCTTAGAGTGAAGTAGTGAGTTGCTCCTTTCTTTCATTGTTTGGTTTTCGAGAGCGAGAACTGACGTTCTTTGCTATGTCAGTTGGCGCGGAGGGCTGTGCGACCTTGCTCTCTAGGGCACTGTTCGGATCAGAGATGTAAGAAACACCTCCAATCAAATTTGTCGGTCTCTGACTGTTATCTGTCCTAAAGGCCTGCATTCGCAGCATTTCGAGGCGCTTCTTGCTGGCGTGCGTACGTGCACGCCAGCCATGAAGATGGACTAGAAGGACTAACGTCAACAAAAGCCCGGATAGACTGGCTCTACGGGTGAAGTCCTGAAAGTGGTGCGGGAAACTGGGCGCCGCGCATTAGTAGGAGTGGTTGTATTTATTGCATGGGTTCTAAGATGGGTATAAACTCGAGAGATGCTCACTGCTTCGAATGCAGATAGGAGTGCACAAAGTCAGCTTCAGGAGAACGATTTTGGAAGGCCGAGTGATGTCGGTATTCCTTCATGGGCACACAAACTCTTCGTTTCTCGCGCGTGCTCTCGTCACGAGCCGTCGACCGGCATTGAAGCACCTTCTACCTCACCATCTTTTAATTGCGTATTGCACATCACCTGCATGCGCGCTGGTCTTCGAGCACACCTCGGGAACGTTGAACCCCCGAACGGTCGACTTTCGGAAGCTCGCTGCATCTGCGTGGCCGGCCATATTCCGGCGAGTACTTCCTCCACCTCAGTCTGATTTTCGCACACAAATTAAGAACACTGGGCTGGAGGCGGGGCTGTGGCGCGGAAATGGAGCAGAAGTTGGGCTCCCGCTGACCGAAGCGGCGGGGAAATGGCGAGCTTTTCGTTCTCGGAACTTTGGGCGCAACGGAAAAGAAAGTAAGAATTTAGTGTGATGGCTTATCATCCTTCATAAGCTAGATTCAAAGGAACGCACGAAGATGTGCCGGTCGCTCAGGAAGCCATTGTCCTTGTTGGCGTGGGGAGGGAACATCTTGGAGCCTGCTGGCGCCTCAGCCAAACGCCCATTCATAGACCGCATCCTTTCTGATAATGTACAACGGCTGGATTTTGATCTTCCTTGCATGTCGCAGCCGCCCGAGGAAGACTTAAATAGTGAGCTCTTTCTGAAACTCGCCTGCTTCCTTCCTTCTTCATTCGACTCTGAAGACCAATCAGCTCATCATGCAGGGCTCAGGTCTCCTCACATTTTCGAACCTTACTTGTGCACCCAAGTCGATCAACCTGGCAGACGAATTCGCCACCCTCTCCCCGGCCTTCGTCGGGCGCTTATCGTCTGCCAGAACGCTCGCGCTTTCGTTGTTCTTCTCGGCCTTCTTCACTTCCGTCGCCATCGCCTACGTCGAAATCGTTTATCGCGGTACTCGATACCTCTATCTCTCAGGACGCCTGCGTCGCTACTACCCTTTGACCTCCAACCGTGAACTGAAACGCGTGCGAAGCCCAAAGCTCTACACCTTACGACTAGTCGCTGACGCAAGCCATTCGCAGAACTTCATCGGTCAGTCGATTGAACCATCTCCTGGAACATTTCCCGAAGCGATCCGTCTCCGAGGTCGTTGAAAGCCGCGAACTTCAACAACCTCGACGAGTTTTGGGCGTCGCCAAGAGCTTTTCAATTGACATCTGTGCCTCCCCAGGGGCCGCCGCCTTCATCTCACCCCAACTGTTCCTTTACTTCTATGCCTTTCATGACCCTAATCGCCCACTTTCATGGGAGTTCAAGCCCCTCGAAATTTGTGCCGCGGCTGCTGTATGTAAGTCGCTTCAAGGCTTTCCGAAATCCGGCGGACACGCGGACCTCGAACTAATGGTGGCTACATTCTGGGTACGTTGTAGATATGGTGATTCACGACCAGTGGTTCTACTGGATACATCGACACAGTCACCACAACAAAACCACCTACGAAAATCTGCACAAACTGTGAGCATCAGCCTAAGTCCAGCTGAGTGAGCTACCAGTCTGACCATTAACCTGACAAACAACAGCCATCACGAGTGTAAGCTCTTCATCACATCGGCTGGCGTCTGACTGCGAAAATGAGCCCACGCTGATGTAAAATTTTCTCCGAATAGATACCCACTCAATGAACGTGTGAGTAGCGCTGTATAGACTGTATCGGTATCAAAAAATATTTACGTTACTTTGATATAGCTATATGACTGCTTATGGCGAGGTGAGGGGACTCAAGTTGTCATCACCACTGATCAAGGTTCTGACACGCGTAGTACAGATCGCCGAAAACTTCCTTGACGTGGGATGCGGCTGGCTCATTCAGACTACACTTCTCTGCCTGACTACGAGAAACGCTTGGGACCTCCTCTTCCCGTACACCTTTGCCAGTGCGTTTGTAACCCTCTCACGGCCGCGAAGGCGAGGGTCAAGCGCTAATCAACAATTACTTCTTCAAGCTCTTACCACTATTCTTGGACATGCTGGATACTCAATGTCTCCATGGATGGCAATCTTTCACCCTTTGATGCTTCCTCTCAAGGTTCGTTTACTCTGATTATTCTTAGCCGATACTCGACTGACCTTGTGCTTGAATTCTAAGCTTGTCGCTCCGTAAGCAAACCCGTTTTAATACGTGCACCAGAGAAGCTGACTTAGGACGAAAACAGCTACATGCTCACGCCCAACGACCACCAGGCGCACCACCTGCTCCGACGATGCGTTAGTCACAGCCGAGGCATAGCTTCTTCTGACCGTGACTAGTCAACTAATAACATTTCGTCGTGCGCCCCGTCCAGAACTATGGCTTATTCTTCCGCTTTAACGACAAATTTTGGGGGTAACATTTGTTTGATTTAAGTCCTGTGAACCGTGACTTACCTCAAGGCTAATCCCCAGCACGTACAAGAAGTCGACTGCGAAGTCATACCCCGTCGAATACTGGGCTAAGAAAGTACAAAGTGGAGAGGAGGCTCGAGGCAAGATGGACCGGGACTTTAAAAGGCGCATCCCGATTGGGTACGAAGAAACCGACTTCGAGCAAGTCATCACGCCTTGGTGGGAAGAACTCGAGCTTCCTTGGGGATTTTAGACGTCCACGGTCGTTTGTCTCAATCTGTGTGTCTATTTATGCTTGAGTTCTCCAGCATCCCTTTGTAGGCTTGGTAACCCTTGTGAACAATCCCAAGTTTTTATCCTATTTCGAGTTCTCGCATTTGAGTAGTCTTACGAAGGCATGCTTCTTTTCCAAATGTTTGACTTGCAGAAGATTTAGTGGAAACTTCCTTCGTGCTGCAGATGCCTCTTTTTGGGGCCTCCCGCACCATTCAAGTTTGCCCGGATCGCGTTGGCAAGCACGGTAGTTGCGGTGTCCCCGCTGATGTCAAATACTTTTGCGCCCGAGATCATCAACATTCGGACCAAACATCTCTGCAAAAGATTTGACGTACTTTCCATACCTGCCATGCCTTTTGAGACCGTGTACTTCGCCTTCGCAGCGGCGGAGGTGTCATCATCGTAAGGGATGAACAGCTGCAGGCTTTGGCTATAGATGGACACCTATCTCCATTGTTCTTCAGTGAGTGCCTTGGCGCGAGAAGGCTGGGAAATCGCACAGATGCCGAATAGAGGTCACGAGTTGTTACGAAGCCGCTTCGTGCGATCGTCCAATGATTTTGTACAATGTCCTTCGAGGTAACCACATTCAGTGAGCGCCTCCTCACACATGGAGAGAGCACGCTTACCTTGTATAAATATTGCCCAGGGTTAGCAGCACCGAAATAGTTTCCACACTGCGAAGGTGCACCGTTCTGGCCTTGATCCTTTGCTGGGAGCGCGGATGTGCTCTGGGGTGATAAATATGATTAACCCCTCTGCCATTGTGTAGACGGAGGCTGCAAGGTAGACGTACTTGTTGGAAGAGGACTGAGGAGTAAGAACCACAAGTTTTCTTGGTAAGAGGAGGGGAGACTTGGTATGCGTAGGCATACGCCGGGAACCCGACGATCTTGATTTTCAATGGTATTAGCGCGGGTCAATCGCAAAAAAACAATAATCGCGTTGTACCAATTGAGAAGCGGGGACTTTGGCTGCCGTGAAAGTTTGGAACGCTTGATCGATGCTGTAGGGGTTGTACTTCTCACAGGAGTACAGCGGATTGTTGGGTCCTGTAGTGGGAGAATAAAATCCATATCTGCGAAAGATGATTCATGGGTCAGAAAATTGATGCAATTCGTGAGCCGAAAGTCTGGCCGCCTCTTACATATCGTATGCCATCAAAGTGATATCTGCACACCGATCAGCGGACGTCTCTCATGAAAAATCCCGCAGTGTGCACCACTCACAATCCAGCGTCTTTGCAAACCCAGATAAGTCGGTCAGGTAATTAGGAAAGCTCGGGCCCACAATACCGGTAATCTGGGCATCCATTGACAAGCGAGCGTTCGGAGCCATTGATCGCAAAGCTTGAAAAAGCAAGATGAGGTTCGCGGCGTCGCCCGACCTTTGCAAGGTCGCTGTAAGTCAAAGATTGAGACGACCGGTTTGATATAAGACTCACGCGTAAGTGTTGCCGAGTCCTGGAGTGTTTGGGTACTCCCCTATTTTCAAACGCAAAGTGAGCATGCAGCACCTCCGAACAAGAACAACAGGATGGAAGTGTACAGTCGATTGTGCTACAGAGCCATACAAGTGGTGAAGTGTCAGCAAAACTTGAGTTCTTCTCTCGCTCCTCAAGCGTGAACATAACTATTGGAACTCACATTCCGTCGAAATTATACAGGTTCATGGTAGAAACCAGCGTTTTGGCAAAAAGAGTCCTGTTCCTAGCAGTAGCCACTGAGCTTGAGAAGTACTGAGAGCCGGTATACCCTCCAACCTATCCATAGCAACATTGTCAATGTTTTGAGAACAACGCCACGGCCGCCACACAAAGCGGTAGTTAACGCACGGTCATGCTGACGGCTGTTCCATTTCCGTGTGCGAGCTTAGTAAACTCATAAATGTTGGGCTCGTAGGCTCCAGCGAGTGAAAGTTGGTTGCTAAAGTGAAGAAGTGGTGGAAATTAGAGGACGTTCCTTCAAGCTTGGCATTGTACCAGCGCCGAGCGGATGGAAGAACTGACATCTGCAGGTTTGATCATCAATTTGATGAATATGGACCTGCTTCAAGAAGAGAGAAAGACTTACCTGAGGGGTAGTAGTGAAAACAAAGTAATTGAGGTGTGTATACTTGGAGTAGGGAACTTGATCAACCGCCAATTCGCCATACGAAGCCCAATATCCTGAGACCACTGGTTTCCCGGTGAAGCCTGCAGCATTGACAAGTGCGACGGCGCATGTGGCGATTGCGAGCAGTAGGGAGGAGGTGAAGGATGTCATGCCGCGTCCGAGTCGCGTCGGGTGTCAACGCGAGGAAGAATCGCAAAGATGGTGCAAGGAACGGCTAAGGGCGACTCCCGAGGTCGAGCAGCACAGGAAGATCCTGAAGCTGGTGAAGTATAAGAGCAAGAGCGAGTTCAAGGTTGGAATGCCAGTTGAGCGCAGCGTGTTTCGACGCGCCGACTTGTTGATCGAGACTTTTCCCGTAATCATTGCGAAAGACACGCTCCCTCTGCCCTCTTAAATAGGCTGTACAGAAGTCTTGAAATAATTCAGCCTTGCCAGAACGTCAACGACGAGATTACTCACGCGCTGCACATGAACGACAAGCGTGATCAAGTTGTGACGCACGTTGACCCGTCGAGGACATTTTGAATCAAGCTTTAAAGACTGGCAAACGAAAGTGTACTGCATCTGTTTTTCAAATATGGGAGGGCAAAGGCGGAAGGGGGAGGTAAGGAACAAAGTAGAGAGCAGAGAGAGAAAAAGGCACCGACAAGCGTGATGACCAAATTTGCAATTTCGACTCGAGGATTATGTAATCTTGCTGTCTCCATCGCAGGCGAGGGACCCCGATACGTCCAACTTTGACTTTCCGACACCCGAAAGGTAGAATCAAACCCAGGCACTCGTTATACCAGTTCAAGTCCACGCCCGATCCAGTCGTTCCACCCGTACATAGTCTCCACCTTCTGCAGGTGCGAGCGACTTCCGTTGCGAGATAACTTCGTTCCACCTCGTACTTACTTCGTATTGTCCAGTCAGTCTTCAGTAAATAATGTCACAAGCAGCCTCGACCACCAACAGCGCGCCCGAAGCCTCATCTCCCTCCTCCGTCGTCCCCCCACCAAAGCCGAAGACGAAGGCATCGAAACGCAAACCCAAAACCAGACGTGGAGCTCGTGTGGAAGAAGACGAGGAGGAGGATGAGGAGACTGCAAAGGCGTCTGTGGGTGATGAGCCGACGAGTGACTCGGACAGCGATGAACAGTCGCAGGACGAGGATGATTCCGACGACGAATCAGCCTCCGACACTGAATCAATTGCCGCCAAACCTATCGACGCTACATCATCTCACCCAAACGAAGATGATCGTCTCGGCCCACCAGACTCCAATGCCGTCTCCGCCTCGCCTGCACTTCGGAGCGGAGCAGCACACCCAAGCTGGGCCGACGTTCCGACTACCGCAGAGGAGGATCTGCCCACCCTCGACTTCGCATCTCTTACTCCGTCGACCCTTGAGCAAGTGCCCATGAGCCGCGGCGCTTCTAACCAAAACCCCACCTCATCCTCGATCTCTACCTCGAACAACGCCACGACTGCGCCACTTTCGAGAAAGGCCCAACTGATTGCAAAGCGAGTGGCGAAGCAGGCAGAACTCAAAGCCAGTGACCCAGCTGCTTACGAGGCGCAGGAGCAGGAGCGGAAGGCGCGCGAGCAGGCGAAGAAACGTGAGAAGAGGGAGCGCAAAAAGCTGGAGAAGCTCGGACAGGTTGCGGATGAAACCCAAGCGCCAGTGACGCCACTGGTATCCTCTGATGGCGTGCCATCTGCTCAAGCGACAACAACTCTCACCGATGCTCGCTCCACCCGAGGTCCAGTTCCGTCTAAACCCTCTCGAACCGCGCAGATTGGAGCCATTCATTCCTCTTCTTCTCCATCTACCACTGCCCAGTCCACCTCCGGTCCCCAACCTCCTCGTACCGAGCCCTTCCGTCGCGGACCCATGAACGGTGGCGTCTTCCCGCCTCGACCCGACTACGTTTCAGCTCGTGAGGCATACAGTAATCGACTCGCCGCAGATCCTTCTTATACACCGCGTGTCGGTCGCTTTTGGTCCCACGATGATCGACTCGCGCCACCAGAAATCAGACCGTTAATGGCAGGCTGGGGTCGCGGCGGGCGTGGACGCGGAGGAGGCGATGGTTTCAGGGGAAGGGGAGGTCGAGGTGCATTTCGAGGAGGAAGGGAAGGGGCACCACCGCCAGAGTCTGCTCAGCCGGGTTGGGACATTAGCGCTGGCGAAGGCGTGAATCAGACCGACGCGACCGAAGTATCGAACGGAGAAGGACAGGGAAGCGAAGTTGCGGCGAAGAAAGTGGACACAAGATCGAAGGAAGTGAAGGAAGAGGTGGACGACGATGATGATGGTTGGGGTCGCGGAGAGGCGAAACGGAAGCTGCGTCCTTCAATCCCAGCTGGTGCCCCGGCTGCCATACCGGCGTGGTCACACGATGGATTCGCAGAGCTTGTGGAAGCCGAAGCGACTCGTCCGCCTCGCGGAGCTGGAGGAGCGAGGGGTCGCGGTGGCCGCATAACTGGCCCGCCTGGATCCATCAATCCTGCATACGCCAATCTTCCCTTCCATCCCAAGCACCGCTTTCCTCCCGCTCCTGCTCCCCGAGCTGCACCACCGCCAGAGGAGCAGACAACCACGAGTGTTCCGACCGTGGAGCAGGATGTTCTTTTCGAGACTTCGAATGGCCCGGAGAGCGTCGTGAGACTGCCAGGGAGTTCGGTTGCGACACTCGCCAATCAGATCTCTGCTCTGACTCTCGACTCGACCGTCGAAACTCCTTCGACCGGCGTGATCGTCAAGCTGGGCGGAGGTGGCGGTGGAGCCCAACAACCGGTCACTGTTTTCCCTCGTTCAGCAGAGGAAACTGAGGCCGAACAGGAAGAACGTCGACGCGGTGGCGCCAGTATTCTGTACGCTGCAGATCCCGAACGGCTTCAACGAGCTCAAGACCCGGCGGCGGTCGTACAATATCAACCTGTTCACCAGCAAATGCAGCCACAGTACTACCAGCTGCCTCCTCACCTCCAACCTCAACCTCAGCAACAAGTTCAATTTCTCCCTCGACACGGCAGTCCAGCCTTCTACCCTCAGCAGTACTATTCACCCGAAGGATTCGCCAACATGCCCACTCCCGGGGCCACTCCTCCACCAGTCTTCCCCGGCCAGGCGGCCGCCTTTTTCGCCCCTCCTCGCCCCTCTCGAATCGAGATCAAAGCTCCCGGACCGAGTCATTCACCCAGCGGTTCACAAAAGCCTGCCGCTCTTTCTGCAGCCGGTGACGCCTTCCAACCTCGCCAGCAGGGACACAATCCCTACGCCCACGCCCACGCCCCGAGCTTCGAGTCCCAAGGTTCCCCAGCCTCTTCTCCCTCTCCGCACCTCGCGCCGCAATACGGCTATTATCAACATCCTCTTCCTCAAGACCAAGGCGGTTATGTGTCATACGACCACAGCGGCGCACAACAACAATACTACGATCCTTACACAGGGTACCCTCAAGATCCTGGCATGTACCAGCAAGGCTACCCAGCCCAGTACGGACAACCACAGCAGGGCTACTATCAGATGGAAGGTGGACAATGGCAAGGGCAAGGGCACGAGGGCTATTAATTGGGTGCGGCGGGAATAAAAATTTTGGTCAAATTAAGACCTTGAAGCGATTGAGAGTTGTTGTTTGCTTTGATGATGCTGAAAATTGACGGACAGGCAAACGTAGCCATCAAACACATTCTTGCGGGCGCATCTTGACAACTGTTTCGTTTCAAACGAGAGTTCATAACAGTACAACCAATGTCTATAGAGCGGCTACCCTCACCCTCTCCTTTCCTTGGCGTCGTCTTCGTCATCGCTTCCAAGCTCGAATGCCTCAGACTCAATCACCAATCGCGAGTCCCTCGGATACGCCCCTTGTTCCTCCGCCGACAACACAGCCACCCGATCACGGTACTCTCCTCCCTGCTCTGATACTAGTGGTAGCAGCTCATGTTGACCTCCTTCAGGCTGAGAGAACCGATTGACTGAGCCTCTCCGTCGACCAGTGCTGACTTCCGGTCCTTTGCCCTTCGCGGCACGATTCATTCGCCTTCGCACTATCCAAAATACACTCCCGGCGAGTAGGAAAAGCGCAAAGATTACAAGCGCCGTTCCCGCATTGACGAGTGCTTCGACAGCTGAGTCGTTCGCTGATAGAGCGTCGGACTTGAGTCCTTCCACTGCGTCCTCTTGTGGGTAGACGGCAGTACCATTCACGTGCGTCTCGCCAAGGACAGCTTCTTGCTCGTCACCGACTCGTGAGGGTACTTGTGCAGCTGGTCCGGCCGCTCCAAGAAGATCGACTCCCACGAACCGGAGTAGCATGTCGTGCGCAGCGAGTGGTTGGTCGTAAGGCACCTTACAGAAGGGTCAGAAACTCTCCGTTCAGCTCAAAAACGTAAGGGGGCTCACCATATGTGACGCATCAGCAATTTTGACGTAGGTGAGACCTCGAGCTGTAGTCCAGGTTCCAGCGTGCTTGCCGTCGACCCGCCAGTCGAGAGCCGAGACGTTCTGTCGTAGCAAATAGGGTTAAAGACGTGCCCTCGAATGAGATCGGAGATGAAAACGCACTCCAAATCCCATCTCACCGCCCCACGACAAGTTTTCGATCATCCTCTCGATTCCAACGTGATTCTGAAGGCAGATCAGAAGGATTAGCTGACCAATACCGCAAAATTTTATGTGGAAAGAGACTCACGCAGATGAGATCTTGGTCTCCAGCAAAGAAGAGTATTGGAATTTTTTCAAGAAGTGCCGGCAGAAGAGTGACGGAAGGCTTCGAGTAACCGACCCAAAAGTTGGCTCCAACGTTGCCGTTGCATTCAGTCCAACCACCATCCTTCCTCGTGGCATGGAAAGCGGTTTTGACGTCCGTTCGCTGCAATACAACTTAGAAGTGAGCCTTGTGATTTGAGAGATATTTTGAATGAAAAGTGCGAGACTCACGCGAAGATAAGGAGTGATGTCAGCCAGGTCTGGAGGCCAATTCATTCCGCATGCCGGATGGGTGTCGGTCAGTCGAACGTCATAGTTGTTGACACACATATTTTGACCGTTGACACTAGGTTGAAGAGTGAATCAAATCAGCACAGCGAAAGAAGACTGTTGAATGCCATGAACTACCTCTGAATCGTGCTGTCGGTGATGCCACCCAAAATACCCTCGCAACCAGCGTTGTGTATCTTGACTTCGCCCGGTTTCAGAGCAGCGAGAGTATCTGTGCAGGTGTCGACCAGCGATCGTACCTTCCGTTCGACGTCCGAGCCCTTCTTCACGACGCCTGCGGCGAGCGCGAACTCTAGGTACGCTGGGTACTGATTTACAGGGTCGATCCAGCCGTTCCCAATTAGCAGGCCCTTGAGCTTGGTGGGAAGTTGGGTCGTTTTGAGGATGGCGTCGGCAATGTAGGGGATGTATTGACCAGCGTAGGACTCTCCCGCGATGTAGGTCTATGGGGAGTGACAGTGATAAGTATTCGAGGTCTACAGATCGGCCTGAAAGTATGCGTACGTCATGTGACGTGAATTCGGGGAAGACTTTGTAGAAGTTGGACATGAACTCGACGACGTGAGCGGCCATCTTGAGCCTAAGGACGTCAGCTGGACGCTCCGCGATAAAGAGAGAGCCGGAAAGCGCACCACATCAAGCTCATGAACGAAGCCATTTGTCTCTGTATAGGAATATCCGGTTCCTACGGGCTGGTCGACTGAAGTACTAAAAAGAATCAGCAAGCGTACTGACTTGGAAGCAGCGCAGCGATACTCACTAAAGATGATGTTTGTGTACTCGTTCCAAGCGCCCTCAACCTCTTTCAATTCGCCATTCCCTCCCGGTACCAGCCGAAGAGGTCCCACTTCCATCAAACTTCCATCAAAGCTTGAGCATCCCGGTCCGCCGTTGAACCTGTACAATATTCCGGATGAGCTTCGCGGCTCCATTCTCGTCTGACCTCACAGCAGACAACGAAGGCGCACCAGAAAACCGTTCGCTCTGTATCCGCAATGTGTCGATTCCGTATCAGGAAGAAGAATAGGTGCGCATCGCTCGTTGTGTCGGCGGCTCCGTTGACTGGCGGCGCGGATGGGATGTGGCCACCGTAGAGCGTAAGAGTCGAGTCCTCCGGTAGGCCTATAGATGTCAACGCGATCAGTCATCCATCCGAATCTCCCCCTATAGCGATTCAGATCGCTAAACGATGACCCTGATCGCGCTCTCGTCGTGCTGCTGTGCGACCATTCGGCCGGACAGGGTATGTGGGCCAACATCTCGAACGCACCTGGCAGGTTTGGAATGAAGAACTTTGCTGCACTCATGCCTATCGGTCAAAACGTTAGACGAATGATTTGCTGGGTGTTGATGTGCATTCCTTTGCGGGCTCACCCTCGTCACCACCGCCTGCTTGTCGCGCTTCGAGCGGAATTGCCTTGCGTGCTTCCCTGACCAGCATCCGCATCTCAGGAAGTGCGTCCGACTGAATCCGCCGATGTGCGACCATCGTTGTGAAGTTGTGTTGGTGTTGTTGTGGGTTGGTATCAAGCTATTAAAGCTCGGTCCCGCTCGATTGAGTTGAACGCGCGCGCCCAACTCCCTCCTTTCCAACCCAAAACAACAAAATGGCTTCGAAAGTTGTGCGATCGCTACATGCCCATAAATCCGGATGTTCGACTTCTCTTCGAGCTTATGCGAGCGTCGCCGGAACTCCAAGGCCTTCAGCATCATCGCCTAACTCGCCATTCATCGTCTTTGATCGTGACGTCAAACGCCTTCAACGCAACAGGGCCGCTTCGGACAAGGTTCGCGGAAAGATCATAGGCAGAAAGGTCGCAGGCTGTAAATGGGAAGCTGATCGCAACGCGTGGTCAATTACAGGAGAGGAGCCGCCTTACCGACTATGTAAAGGAAGAGGTTGCCGCCAACATGGTCGATCGATTACTCGTGAGTTGTTCCGGCAGGCCACTGGAGCCATAATCAGCTCTCTGCTGGAATACCAGGGCGAGAAGTGCTGATTCGGGGTGCGATATTGCTAGGACATCAAACGCCGCTTCCCCGCCGTCCTCGACATCGGCTCCGGGCCTGGCTTCATCAAGGAGCATCTCGACCCAGAAATCACTCAAAAGCTCATAATGACCGACTCGGCAGGTAAATCAGGCATGCACACCCTCTGGTGGGCTTTACTGACCTTCGCACCGCTAGAAATCATGCTGTTCCGAGATGCTGATTTGGAGTCGGAGGGTTTGTCTTGATACCATTTCTTCGCAAGCGTCATATTCAATGCCTTTTCCGTCTCAACAGTACCGATAGAGAGGGTGGTGTGCGATGAAGAGGATCTACCATTCGAGGAGAACTCGCAAGACGCGATAATGTCATGCCTTTCATTACACTGGGTGAACGACCTCCCAGGTAAGTTTTTCTTGCGGCAATAGTTGGCATTGTATTTAAGTTTCCTTCGCCAGGTACTCTCGTTCAAATAAGAAGGATTTTGCGACCGGATGGCGTCTTTATTGGATCCATGTTCGGTGGCGACACCCTTTTCGAGCTTCGGTGAGTGAGCGTGTACTCGCGTTTGTGAGGCCATTAGCTTATGATGCATCAATTTTGCAGAACTGCCCTGCAATTAGCAGAGGTTGAGCGAGAAGGTGGCTTCTCTCCTCGCATTTCTCCAATGACAAGTGGGTCGCTCGACTTTTGGTTCCGATCTCGAGCTGACTCTTTTCGCCGCTATCAGACTCACAAAGTGTCACTTCACTTCTCAACCGAGCTGGATTCTCCCTGTCTACCGTGGACGTGGATGAGATTCAAATTCGGTATCCCAGTATTTATGAGCTGGTGGACGACCTCAAGTGGATGGGAGAAAGCAATGCCGTAATCACCAGGTACGGCCATAACATGGTCTCCTATCAATACTGGGCTGGACTAAGTGATTGAATCCACAGGCGAACACACATGAGCCGGGATACTTTGCTCGCTGCTGCTTCAATCTACAAAGGTAAGTATTTCAGCTCTGGAGCCACCCGAGCAGTTGCTGATCTTTCAAAGCAGAGATGCATGGGCTTGAAGATGGTTCAATTCCAGCTACCTTTCAAATCATGCACATGGTGCGCCAGTCTGAGTCCCCCAGTTTACGCGCCGTGCTGAACTTTTACTCCTATCAGATCGGTTGGAAGCCATCACCAAACCAGCAGAAGCCTGCGAAGCGAGGGTCCGGAAAGATCAACTTGGGTGATGCACTTGGGGATGGGACACAGAAGCCGTTGAAATAATGAGATTGTCGCTGGGCGAAAAAGTGGCAAAAAAGCATGTTATGATTGCGCATCAGGGTTGTCTTCAGGGACGCTTGACTTCGAATCGATCACTCCAGGCAAATCCGTTTCCGCTACATCCTTCGTCACCTTTTCGTCTGGCAAGGTTGCCTCAGCCTTTTCCACATTGATGACTTCCACAGGAGCCGCGCTCGCGTGTGCCATCGCGTAGGCTTCAGCCTCCTCGTCACTTTCATCGTCGTCCTCCCCTTCAGACCCTGCTTCGCCCTTTTTCTTGTCCTTTCCCCGAATCCGGGGCCCATCGACGAATTTTCGAGTAGGCATAACCGCGATGAGAGCTTTCTCCCAATCGCGAGTTTCGACCCACTTGCTCATGATTTCGAAGACCTGGTATGTGGCTGGAGTTAGATTAAGCTCGACCAGGTTGAGAATAAGCGACTTGCCTGGTTCACGGTCAGGACCTTTCGAGTCTTCAACCCTGGCAAGAACTCGCCAATGGGCAGCTGAGCGTGCTGAATTCCGTCGGCGTTCGCCTTGTCGAAGCAAAGTGACTTGTAGCGGTTTCTGTAATGAGATATTAGTGGTTAGTCGAGGGATGATTGTACTTATAAATCTGACGAACCTGTCCACAATTCCTCCCAAGATGTAAGTCTTGCCCTCCTCTAATGTACTCAGAACATTCGGAGAGTCGGCGGTGAGATAAATGACATCCTCCCTGTTACTCCTCGATTTTGGTCTGCCCGACATCGACCCGACCGTAATCTTCGGCACCTCATTCATCTCCTTATCTTCCGCTCCCTCCACCGCTGTTACGCTAGCTTCATTCGCCCACAGCCCTTGGTATCCTTCCTCCCACCACTCGACTTCGCGCCAGCTCTTGTAAGATCCCTGACCGGCCGCTTCCAATCGACTTTTTAGTTTCCCTTCCAGAGAGGTGATAAGGAGTGGGACGGGGTTGTTGGAGTGTCGGTTGGCGGAATAGCAGAAGCCGAGCTGGGAGGTCATCGACTTGATTTCCTGCGACAAGATATCAGCTCGGCGGTCTGGGCCATTTGACCCGCCAGGGAGTAGAAGCGAGATGGCTTACCTTTTCAGTCATTTTGTCATCAAATCCAACGTCGACCACAACCCTCGCTCCGTAAGGCGTCTTTGGTGCAGTCGACTGCTGCTTCTTAGGCGGCGGCTTCTCAATGACTCCCAACTCAATTAGCTTGCGCTTCTCGGCAACTTTGACCTTCTTCATCTCCTTCTCCTTTGCCCTTCGATCCGCTTTCCCGGCGTCCCACAAAGCCTGTTTAGCCGCGCGTTTTTGCTGTGTTCTGTTGGAGGTGAATCAGTACGCTTCGGCACAGGCCACCAGCAGAGGGGGACTGACTTCGAAAGAGGGTTTGGAGCAGCATCGGGATTAGGACGGGAAGGTCCAGCGGCAGCTTGCTCGGTGGGGATTTCCGTGGGAGCTGAGGCAGCTACTGGAGAGGCGAGCTGAGGAGAGGCGAGGACTGGAGAAGCCGCTCGGGCTGGCGGAGAAGACATTCGGCTGAAGAGCGCACGGCCAAGTATTCGAAGTGACACACTGAAGAAAATCAGGAGGATTGAGAAGACTCAAGAGAAGCAGGAAGTTCGAGGGCGTCGGCAACTTCGCGCCGTCGTGGGCACGGACCCGCGACGCAAAGGAGGTGGCAGGGTCAGGTGCTCGTCTGCTCCATACACTCATCAAGTCAGCTTTTAAAGTCGGACTGTGTGAGCTACACCAGCCACACTTCATTCGGAGGATGAACCCTGTCGCTTCCACCTCAGCACTTCCGCATAGTGGCGCCTCGTCGGAGTTTCATCTGACGGCGAAGGGGCGGACTGCTTCGCCGCTGAGATCTGGGAAGGAGAGGAGAAGAACTGGCGAGCCAAGGACTGAACGAGCTTGTGAGTAATCGCTTCCTACCCTCTAAGATATCTTCAATTGACGTCGCTGCGTCGGGCGCGTCGGGTCCAGGTGACGTACATTCGATTCACCCATATTCACTGATGGTCTACTGTGTTGACCATTCTCAACCGACAGCGATGCAAGAAGCTCCGAACGAGGTGTACCGGTACTCGTCCGTGCTCCCGCTGCGTGACGTCGGAGCACGAGTGCCTCTTCGACGGCTGCCGCGCGGTGACGCCTCGCACCTACGTCGAAAGTCTCGAGCAGAGACTGCTTGCTACAGAAGGGCTACTTCGTAAACTATCGCTCTCTGCCGATGTCGATACGTCGGGGATCGATTTAGTCGCGCTGTTGGAAATTGAGGACGAAACGGAGCGAGTGCGACGACTTCGAATGGCGGTCAATAAAATCAACTCCACCAGAGATACTCGAAACGTCTCCTCATTGAGTCTAGAGCCACAATCCCCTCCTTTGATACACCACGTAAATTGCTGCCTCGCATCGTCCTAAATGAAAAATTGACCTATTCATGTTCATAGGGTCTTTTCCATGGACCAGCCTCCATTGTCAGCTCTTCAATTGATGCAAGGAATGCGATAGGCGCAGATAGTCAGCCAACTGCTGTGTGGCCGTCACCAGTCGAGAGCTTCTTATCTCTGCAAGCAAAATTTCCCCCACTCGCCAATCCCTCCGAGCTACCCCGCCCTTCTTCTCCGCTTTTTCAGCAACTCACTTCTGCCTATTGGCTTCACATCCATCCCGTCGTTCCGATTCTCCATCGACCTTCCTTCGACCGTGCGTTGGCTTCCGGACTTTATGAGTCTGACCTCTCTTTCCGCCGGTTGGGTTCGTTTTATCAAATGAAAATGTTGTGAACTAGAGACGTCTGCTGATGGAATCATTTTTCTAGTACTGTGCGTTCTTGCTCTCGGCGCCCGCTACGTCGAAGTGGACCGACCCGCCTGGCAAGTCGAAGGTCTTGATGACCAGGGCGTACCATTCGACGTCCACCAGCCTCGAGGATACTCTTATTACGCCGGTTCTTTCGCGACTCTATCAACTATAGCCATCCCCAATTTATATGACCTCCAATTTTCGGCCCTCGATGTTCTGTGGCTCCTTGGAGGTACAAGGACATATATTGCATGGGCAGCGGTTGGTCCTGCCAGTGAGCTTCGTATCCTCTTTCCGCGTGAGTGTACTGAAAAAGCTGCTGACGACCGCCTCTTAACTTCCTTTCGCTCGTTCGCCCTTTCCAAGTCCGACGAGCTGTGAATATTGGCGTGCACATGGAGCATCCCCAAACCATTCCCTCCTGGGGTAGAGGACCCCTAGAAGATCAGCTCACCCGCCGAGCTTTCCATCTACTTCTTCATCTTGATCACACGATTTCTATAAATCTTGCGCGTCCAAGAACGTTGCGAGATTTCGAGTACAACCTCGCGGAACCGTTAGTCCCAACCGAACCGCCATTTTCTAGAGCAACGTCAAGCTGATCAATCACAATTAGACTCAACATCACCGACTCTGAGCTTGACCTTTGGGACTCATTTGGCCAGCCTGAGCCACCAGAACTATCGGACGCGCCGTCGTCCTTGGTCGGCTGGATTCATCTAACGCGCCTCTCGAAGCTAGCGATCAAATGTCAAGACCTCGCCTCTAAAATCACAGATGGCAAGATCTCGGCTCAACTGGCTACAGAAGCGATCCTAAATTTGGATAGTCGACTGAATGAGTGTAAGCTGACTCGATCTCACCAAGCTGTTTTCTTCCTGATCAATATCGCTCCCACTCGCGCCAGGGCAAGGAAGTATACCCCAGTTCCTTCAGTGGTATGTCAAAGAGTTCTCTTGGACGTGCTCCGACCTAATGTGGAATTTTTGTTCGTGACTTAGGGATCCGAAAACGATGGCGCCGAAGTGGACCACAATGGCCGCTTCTTTGCGATGTGCATACTACCATTGTGAGCGCAAGTTATACTTTGTTTGATATTTACTGATCTGCTTCTTCATGCAAAAGGTGTGACGCTTGTACATCGGGAGCTCATCGTTCGGCCGCCACCACTCGTTTTGGCAGTACCATCGGGTGCCATCGCTTCTAATGCCGCCCGTTCGCAAGCGCAGCTCATAAATCATCTTCATAAGGAGGGACTATTGGAAGATCTGTTTTGGACAGTGCCGCATCAGGTGAGTCGAAATTCTGAAGCACGTACGCCGACCTGAGCTGAGGTTGAGGTGCGGCAGGCTGCTTGCGCTTGCATGATCCTTCTTCTCCTCCGCGCCGAGCAAGAACAAAAAAGTCAGACCGACTTCCAATTATCTGTCGACGACCCAATCAATATGTGCTTGCGGGCACTGCTATCTCTTTCTCCGTCTACCTTTACCGGTCAGCCAAGATTGATGTTTTTTCGCGGCGACTTAACTGAACGATATTTTTTCAAAGCCCTCCGAGTCTGGCGCATTGTGACTGTCAGTCAAGGTTGATGTCTTTTCAGGACGATAAAACTGACTTCTACTGTACTTAAAGCACATGGTATCCGGCGTAAGCTCCCCACCGCATACTATTACGGGCCCACCGGAGGCGTTCTCCGACCCTTCGAATGGTTTTCCGGGCTTGGAGTTCTCTTCGGTATCTTTCAATGGTTTATTTGGAGTGCCAGAAATGAGTGGAGATTACATTTGGGATGGAGCCGCGCGGGATGATTGGCGTACGTTAGGGCGCGATGCTCCAGTTGATGACAAGCAATTGCTGACACTTTTCTACCAATGTAGTACCGCAGCTGGGACAAGAGCTCAAATTGGAGGACAGTGACTGTTGAATCGATTCGTAGTCGCCCTTTTCTGACCATGCTGCGAAATTTTTATGCTTCCACCGCAGAACAAAAGTCGTACACTTGATGAGCAGACTTTATCACGAGACAAACTCTGATCCCGCGAATTGTATTGAACCTCTCTCGGTAAAGACATGAGGGCCACCCGCCTTCTTGATTCCGGGAAGCCCATCTCACAATCACACTTGTAGTGGTGCGCTCGCGCGTCTACTCTATATTAACCCTATTACAGTTTTCTCTACTTTTGGTGCAACAATGCGGCGTTCTATATCTCTATGCTTCATGTCGAATACTCTCGAGCGGATAGTCAACCTTCTCCTCCCCCTCGCCGTCGCATTCGTGAAGCGAGGCTTCATTCTGCATTCCTCGTAGTGTCTTCTTCTGGTGGCCCCAGCTTTCCTCCGTCCTTTCGAATTGGGTTTGAACATCATGAAGTACGACTGCAAAGTGTGTGTCAGTCCAACGGGTCATCTCAATCTGATATTTCGTGGATTTACAAACTTCCGCCCGGTGGTGTGTGGTGTGCGCGTGAGGGTTTGTTTTTCCCTGCCAGCTCGCGCTTCCGGCCTCTTGGATTTTTCTTCGTCCACCTGATGATCAGAAGTTAACAATTGTTCGCCTCCTCGTACGATGATTGGTATTTGTTTACCCAAGGTGACTAGCAGTGAAAGCGAATCTATATGGAGCAATAGACGTCAGTTGACTGGGCGACCAGGCTTCCCTTTGAAATCACTCATACATAGGCAAGGTAGAGGAAATGTGAAGGCGTAAAGAACGTTCTGCGGAAAAGTTGTGCAACTTTAGTCCATGAGGTAGACTGCGAGCGATTCTGCAAACTTACTGCAGTCGACAAGGAGTTTACTGGGAAGACGACTGAAGGAGACGTCAGCTTCTTGGGACCAACCTCTTATGTGTTTTCCGTACCAGCCATAAGAGCCCCGAGAACAGCGGTACCGCTGGTGTAAGACGCAGTCTCAACGCTCAGTCTGATCAGTCTGGGGATTTCCCGTGAGCGGCGTCGCGCAAAGGTTGTTACACCTTTCACTTACTGGCTGATCATCGTGTCGGTCGAAGCATTGAATCCCACCATCTTGTCCTTCACGACCAGATAGAGAGCTACTGTGACGGTGACATCGACTGTAAAGCAAGTCGATTGGCTGCCGGAAAGGCAGGAGACCGAAACAATGAGCATACCTCCTGCAGAAAGCCAAAGCCAGATTCCTATGAAGAATGAAGAGAGCTACTTGAGCAGGATAATTGCGACAATTTTGAAAATTTGAAGACAAACCTTCACAAATATCCACTACGTGATAGTGAGCCAGAAGGGAAGGCGATAGCGTCACGTCAGTCTTGCCGGCGGATGTGGTCGCGTAGAGAATTGTAACACCTTGAGTCCCAAATGAATGAGAGGGGGCATGGATACATATGAAGCACTGGTAACTCACCGAGAGCGAAGCCATAAGCGACGAACGCCGTCGACATGACGCTGATTAGAAACAGGCGTCGGACAGCTGGTTGATCTCGAAGGAGCTTATTTCGCATGACCGTATCAGCATCTTTACCGCGACAATAGCTTGATGTCTTCACTAACATACCTTGGAGCAACGATGAGTGAGAAAACATTGTACGATCAAGGCGAGAAGTCCAGTCAGCGCGGGCGGCACACTGTCGAGTGGCGGAACGCCTAGAGTGAGGGTCAGGGTCTGTAAAATGTTCGTCAGTAACCCCATTTTTGCTCGCTCGCACAGTGTGGTTCAATAAGCTCACATCGCGCTGTTGAGAAGTCCCGTAATGATAGGCCTGGAAGCCACGGCAAGGGGCATTGTTAGCGACAGCCCGCCCAGCTGCAAAGACTATTCGACGTACCTGCCCAATCGACACGCCAACCGAGGTCACGCACAAGCTCATCACTGTCCAAAGCACGGCCTATTTGATCCCCAAGATCAGCCTCTCGGCACTCGGGACTGTTGATCATTTTGGCTGCCCGTGCACTCTCACCTTTGTGCTCCGCAAGTCTTCGGTATAAAGTTGCGAATGAACGTAATCCCAGAATTTAGCGACTACAAGCCCGAACAGGCTAATGTTGAGCATCCATCCCTGCATACAATGGACGATGAGACCATACGCGCAAGGACGACACGACAAACAACTCACCATGAATGGAGGACCCATGAGGCTGTCGGCGAGTTGCTGGTTGGCGAGAGTTTGGTTTACCAGGGTGTCGGTGGCGATGTCCATTTTCGTAGGAGTTGATGGTTGAGGAGAGAAAGGTGTCGAGTGAATGGGCCTGCCGGGATTTGGCAGTGTCAACACAGGCGCAGGTAAGGACGGCTGGTAGCCGCTCTAGGCGAACGTCTTCTGGCGCAATGTCCTCTGTCTCAGCGCTCACCCGGCCCGGGTCTGTCTGATCGTAGGGTGGTTAAGTCAGGTCCCAATGGAGATGAAGAATCGAAGATGGACGAAGGAGAGGAGGGGACAGAAGCGGCTCGAGAGCGGGGCGGATGATGTGCTCCTGAGGTAGTCTTATGAAACTTTTCTTCTTGACCGAGCTCAACAAGAAATCGAAAACAGCCTGATGACAAAGAGCGAACGAGATAGTAGACTCACCAGTCACTTTGCATCCGAGAGTCGAGAATTGCTTCGTTGAAAATAAGCGGGCGACGCACTCACACTACCAGTCCCGGCGATACAAACGACGTGCGAGTGCGCAAGGTGAGAACGATGACATTGACGACGACGCGCGTCGGGTGTGGTCTTTCTGGCACGGCTTCTCCATGTTGGTGAAAGCCCGTGTGGTAGCCTGCGCGGAAGCAGAAGAAACAAAATGCGGAAATGAAGAGGTCAAAACGAAGCGCGGCGACGAGGAGGAGCGGGAATGGAACGCACTGAAGTCACAATCGCCAAGACGGCGAGTGTCGTGGATATTGTTGGGGATGTTTTTTGAAGCAGGCAGACGTCTTGCAGCTAGGGAGACATGGAACGCATGATTTTAACTGTTGTAACAAAGGCCACCGTCATGAGCTACAAAAAGAAGTGAGATATCGTCAGCGAACTCCGCCCCGATCACATAGCGAGCGTGCGATACGGAACAGAAAGATAATTGCTCGCTAAAGGAACAGAGCCCGCGAAAGGAGCAGACGGCGGTAGCTCCGGAAGGAAATGGTGACTTCCAGTTTGACGCGATGTAGGGGGCTGTGTGGCGAACGCAGACCCCATCTTCATA
Organism: Phenoliferia sp. Uapishka_3; assembly: GCA_035521515.1. Taxonomy (NCBI): domain Eukaryota; kingdom Fungi; phylum Basidiomycota; class Microbotryomycetes; order Kriegeriales; family Kriegeriaceae; genus Phenoliferia; species Phenoliferia sp. Uapishka_3. Next base: position 27,287 of record JASZXU010000145.1, read on the forward strand.
GAAATGAGTACGACCACACTTTAGAGATAGATGGAAATTTGAAATTCGAGAAGACAAGCCGAAAACCGATAGATGAGATTTGCTCACCCCACGAGCCCTTCTTGGCGGCGTTACAGATCTTGTGCGAATTGGCGGGACCGTTGGGGCATTGAGAGAGTTTGCACTGAGGAGGCTTGATACGAGTCTTGCCGTCGTGTGAGAGAACAAATTCCGAGTGGCAAGCTGCAGGCAGACAAATTCCGAGTGGCAAGCTGCAGGCAGACAATTGTTCACCACGGGGTCGCTCCTCGGTGACTGGTTGCCTGAAGCTGGGTTTGGCAGTGGGACTAAGAGTACGCACACTGTTTCCTGGAACAACGGTGGCGAGAGCAAGTTTCACAGATGCGAAGCTGATGTCGTCGACTATTGAGCGCTATCGTTATAGAGGATGTGTCGATAAAGTGTGCCATCTTGAACCCACTGTCCTCCGTCCGCCAGCAAGTTCCCAGTGAAGATCAGGCGGGAGCTTCAAAGAAGGTAAACGAGGGGAAGGACTCACGAGGAGGCAGAACAGAGAAAGGTTCCGTATGTGGGGTCAGACTCGTTTCAGTTAAGGCTGTCCCAGCGGAGACAGCCTCACCCAGTCTCGTAATTGAACTCAACCTGTCCAGGTTTATGAATTTTTAAAACACCTACTCACGAGGCCTTAGCTAGACTCCTCGACGTCGTATTCCACTCGACACCGCTCGCTACATCCGTCACACTCAACGATTTCCATCCCCTTCTCGAGTTGCTCCCGAATAATAACAAAAGCACCGGAGCAGCGGCACTCATAAGTGTAGAAGTCTGGGTCGGCTTCGTCGCCATCCGGGAGAGTGTGTGGGGTGAAGAGGTCGAGGTCGACGGAGAGAGCGTAGGAAGGAGGCGCAAGGGTAGGCTCGGTGACAGCTGAAAGAACAGTACCCTACTCAGATTGAAATGCACTGCATTATAGGTCAGGGAGAGCTCACCTTGTTCCTTCGCAAGCCACTCGTCGTACTGTTTCCGCTTTCCAGGGTCCCCAAGAATCTCCCACGCCTGATTCAACGCTTGTACAGTGGGCACATCATTCTCTTTTCCATCCGCCTCTGTCCCCTCTTGCTGTTGCGGTAGTGGGACCGCGTTTGAGAGCGCGCGGTCGGGATGGTGTTTTAGGATGAGTTCGCGGAAAGCTGCACGGATCACGGGGAAAGGTGACCTTGGCGATACGCCGAGGATTGTATAGTGACTCTGCACTGTTGCTGAATCCTTCCTGGCGGTGTGAGTAGATAAATGTTGCGGCCGAGGCGGGTGTAGGTGGACAGGGGGCGCGGCCGAGATTGTTGACTGGTTGACCTGCAACCAACAATCAACAGCCGGGAGTCGCGACATTTTTATTTGCGATGGGGCAAGGCGAGTCATCCCCAGCTGAACAAAAAGGTGGTTCTTCTTCCTCTGGCGTCGCTTTCCATGTATTGCGTGTTGCCGAGCAGGTCAGCCACCCCCATTGCGTGTTCGTTTCACCTGTCGAACTCATACCATCCTCTCTGTAGTCACCAGCAGCTGAAGCTGGCATCGATCCATTCTTCGACTTTATCTGCGGCGTAAACGGCAGACCTTTGGTAAGGGCCATCTCTCTCCCGCGACAACGCCCCGTCCCCTGACGTGCTATTGTTGCTCGTGACTAGGGCGACGAGATCGATGAGCTTACCAATGTCCTCGAGGAAAGTGAAGGCTCCCAGATCGTGCTGCAAGTGTACAGCACCAAACGGAAAGAGCTGAGAGGTGCGCGAGCAGTGGGACGCGTCGGATGGAACTGCTAGGTGCTAACTCGACTGCTCCGGCTCTGCTCTTATATCAGATGTGGACGTAGTGCCATCTCGACAATGGTCTTCAAGCGGAAAGGCGGTTCCGGGAGGCCAACCGTCGTTATTGGGCTTGTCCCTTCGGTTGTGTCACCCGCAGGCGGCTCTAGAGCAGGTCAGTACACACTGCTGGGCGTCTTGCGAATTGCGGAGCTGAATTTTCAATCTTCTACAGGTCTGGCATGTTCTTGAGATCTTGGAGGGCAGCCCCGCTCAGAGCGCAGGTCCGTGTTGTTAAGGTATCATTCGGGGAGGCGGACAAAAGGGCTGACACTTGCGCGCGGGCAGGATTGGTTCCATTTGGCGACTGGATCGTCGGGTACGCAGGTGGTGTCCTTCGAGGGGAGGGCGACTTTTACGACGTCGTCGAGTCGGTGCGTCGCCTCGCGCTTTTCATACTCGCTTCGCACGCAACTAAACCCAGCTCATTTTCAGCACGTGGACAAACCGCTTCGACTCTTTGTCTACAACGCAGATTACGATGTCACTCGAGAAGCAATCCTTGTCCCCAACCGCGAATGGGGTGGCGAAGGACTTCTCGGCTGTGGTGTCGGATACGGACTCCTCCATCGCATCCCTCGACCACAAGACCGCGTACTCCTTCCTCAACCCAACGACGATGAAGAAGACGACGGCGAAGATGTACAAACACAATCCCGCAACTCCCAAAATTTCGATCACCCCACTCCAAACGCTCGCCCTCGCCACAACTCTGAGGGCTTCGAGGAGGCATCCTATGGCGAGTTCGCCGAAAGCGAAGGTGTACAAGTCGTACCGGTCGAAGATGACTTCGAGGGATTCGTCCCTGCGGATGCGTTCTCTTCTGGAGGGAGGGATCAGAAGCCGATGCAGATTCCGGCGGGGACGTCGAATGGAAGGCAATCTTGGGGCTCGCCACGGAGGGCTAGTGCGGTACCTGCTCATTCGGAGCTCATCATAGAGGAGGAGGAAGAGGAAGGGTAGTCAGGTTTCTTCGGCGCTGGGTGCCTATTGTATTGCATTTTCTGTTGAGTCGGTCCACTTTTCTCTACTTCTCTCTGCCTATGTCAATTCTGGGCACTGTGTGAGATCGTGGAGCAGCACCTCGCTCGACCTTATTCCCGGCGGGCAGTGCTACGAAGCAAGTACTCGCGCACAGTCTCGCGACTTCCAGGAGCCTAAAGCTTGAACATGAAAATCTGCAATCGGCCTCGTTGAATGGCAGTGCGGCCATAGTGGAGGCGCCAGGCATTACAGTACTTCATCTTTCCTCCGGATTTCCATTGAACTCAATGATTCATTCCAAGCATGACTCTAGGCACAGAAAATAATTATCGCGCCAGATTCGCTCTGATTACCTACTACCTTTCTTATTTTGCAGGAGCGGCAAGTGGCAAGTACTACTTCGTTTCACCAACAACTTCAACATTTTAAAAAATCGACAATGTGTTACTATATCACCCTTTGAATGCCCCTTGTCTTCAGTATCGCCTCCGTTGCCTCATCCTCCCCGTTTTCTCATAAGTTTTCTTGCGGGCGAAGTCAATAGGTACCTCGCACCACTGACAGCAAAGCGTGATTTCTTAAGCGACCTCAGATCTGCGTTTGCTTACCTCGTGGGAGCAAGGATGCTTGCTAAGTACTGTGCAGATGTAGGTACCAGCTACTTGTACCTTCACTCGAGTCCATGCCAGCTGCTACAGGCTCCCAGTGCCACCGGAGTCGAGTCGCATCCCGTTACGTGGTTGCGTCAAAAAGCACAGGTATACAATGCAATGAAGAGAGAGAGTAGCCTGATAAAAATATACGCGTTTTATTCCCAGCCCTACCGGTCCTTCCATACATCCAGCCCACTAACCGTTGTGCTCCGCCCAGCAGCTCAATGAACACTCATGGGTTGAGCTCCCGATCTGACAGACCCTCCAGCTTTATACCTCTCGACTCAATCGTTTCCAACAGCGTGAGTCCCGAATCAGTCTTTCCCAAAGCCTCCCTTGTCCACCAAACCCGCAAGACCTTCAGCTCACGCAAAACGTCAAACTCGCGTAAGGCCCATTCGACTGTCTCACGGTTTTCATCAGGATCCACATAGGCCGTCAAGACTGATGCTAATATTTGACTTCGCGAAAGTTCGAGGGAGTATAGAGGTGTCTTGACAGATTTGCTGAACAGCGTCCTAAACGCAGTGGTGTCAATCGCGTCGAAGGCAAAGGATTGTTGTAGGTCTGGAGTGTGTAGCAGTAGACCGCTGACAAAACTCGTTGCGTATTCGTTAAATTTGATGGAGAGGAGGTTAGGGAGTGATTTGAAGTTGGAAGGGGCCTTGGGGAAGTTTCGTAGGAGGCCTTGAAGATCGAGTGAGACGAGAGAGTCTTGAACGCCAAGGAGGATAGCGGCTATCGTGCGCTTTGAGGTGCATTCTCCGGAGATGGTGAGATGTTTGAGTCGGAGAGGGATGGGTTTGATTTCGGGTGAGGATGATCGCCTGTACGACTCAACAATCATGCACCGGATTTTTAATGATGTGACCTCTAAAGAATAGTGTCAGCTCTCTTCAGTCAGGAATCAGGAAAACTTAAAGTAAAACAACCTTTAAGGCTGGGGAGGTACATGAAATCTGACGAGATCCCTTTCACATTCGGCCCAATCTCCAGTGATTGGACGCCCTCGAGTTCCGCCAGCATCTTCATCGAACTCGGACCCGCAGTACAATCAACCAAGACTTCTTTGGTACGATATCTTCTGTTTCCAGCACTCAGAGCAAACTTGTGCGCCTGCGTGCCTGTTCGAAGCTCGACTCGTCGCCACAAAGCCTCACAAGCTGGAACGCTCCATGCTTTCGATACCCGCGCTGCTTTACGGAGGACAGCGTATCCGCTTCTAAGGTTTGCCTGAACGTCTCCGTTGTCAAAAGTTGCCGATTCTTCGACGGCGAGCTCAAGGATGTGCTTGATGATCTCCGCGGGGAGAGTGGACGCGAGGGACGACATGTTGGTGGGACTCGAAGTTGAGGGCTGAGTGATAGGGTCTGCGAAGGATGGTCAAGTTTAGTTGCGAACAGCGCGTAGGACTTGGTAGCACGCACAGATCGACGAGAGCCAGAAGGGCGGCGCGCGTCCAAGTCTGCGGGGTGGGGAAGACACGCGTTTGCTGATCTAGGTGTGACTCGGCAGGTTGGGCAGATAGGGGATGGGTTGAAGTGGATAGCGCAGGCACGGAAAAAGGGTCTGAAAACAATGTGGCAGCGTAAGGTGGAAGTAAAGTGGCAGCGCTGATAGCTACGGACCAACGTCGCGCTGAAGCAATTTGAAATTGAAATTGAAAGGACAAACGCTCTGAGCCTTGCTGAGCCACTCAACGCCCAACCAACGCGTCCATACAACGCGCAAGCGAGCAAGTTGACACTCGCAAGGTCGGTGGCTGACTCGCACGCTATGGGCCATGCATTCTCTTCACAGCCCACTGTCATCCATCTGAAAACAAAGCGTTGACTTACGCCGCCGCACGCCTCGCCTCCCACCCGCGCGACCTACACCTCCCCAGCTCTTTAAACCTGCTCTCATCGACTCGAATCGCAACCCCCCTTCTTCGCTGCGGCCGGCTCGTCGCCGGAGACGTGTGGACCGGCGGGCGTGCTCGAGTGGGGAATCGGGCAAGGTGGGCAGTCAAAGGAATCATCACAGGAAGGAGTGTTTGTAGATGGATTGTCGGTAGAAAACAGAGCTTGATTTCATGCAGGCCAAACCAACTGGAGTTGCAGAGGAAAGTAAATCGACTAGCGAGGTCGCCGTTCTTATGAGATTGGTGAAGGCTACCGAAGAATCGTGGGGAAGCTGGGAGAACTTGAGTGGCAGGTGCTCCTTAGCGAGGGACCAAAGGGCGATATACTGTTGGAGTGGGGTGAGTGAATGTCATTTGTTTTTGGAGTTGGTTAGCGCCTGTCGACGACCGCAGGATCTGAATCGTGACGCACCCATCGCATAACCTCTCGATAGCCCGTTGACCCTATTTCTTCAACTCGCAACATGTGAAGAGCCTCGTTGCTCTCCGTGCAGTGCGCACTGAAGCTGAGCGCTGCAGGACGTTTTTCGTCCTCCGCCGCTACAGTGGCCCGTCGCGCTCTATTGAATTCACCATGATAACAAGCCTTGCCTGTCCCCTGCCATCCCGAAGCGGCCGCTGATGTTGAGAGCGGCCTAGCGACGTCGAGGGCCGGAGGGCGGAGTTGAGAAAGCTGACGGGAGTAGAATTGAATGAGGCATGTTGTTTGTTGTAACAAACAGCGCGGATAGTGGGATTTCGGGTGCTGTTGAAGGAGCGAATGGGGGAAAGGGAAGCAGGAAAAGGCGGAAGGAGCATCTCCTGCTGACGTAAACAATTCCGACGTCGTCCACGCCGCGCGAGGCTCCAACTTCCTCAAACACCTTCCTCAATGACTGATTTCAAAGCTTGGTCATACACAACTCCACCCTTCCCTTCCACTTTCAAACTCGTGCCCGTCACTCCTCCAGAAAAGCTCGAGCCGACTCAGCTCCTCATTGAGGTACACGCCGCGAGTCTCAACCCAGTAGACGTCCAGCTCGCCAATGCCAGCATCTTCAAGCTATCAGCTGTAAGCTCCTCCTTTCCGTCACTTTTGTGCGAGTAGGCGTGCGCTGACTGTCCAACCTCGACGTCATCCACCCCACCCCACACAGCTAGCTTATCCGAAAGGTTCGGCCTTCATTCGTTGCAACTTATGATTTGGTCTTAACCCGTAATTCTGGCAGGACTCGGAGGAGATTTCTCAGGAAAAGTAATCGCAAAAGGCTCAGATGTCAAACTCGACATCGGTCAAGAAGTATTTGGGCTCTCCTTCGCAGCTGTTCGTCCCTGTCATTCACTCACAAAACCCATTTTACTACAAAGCTGATGAAAGCGTGAAGCTCGGTAAACCAATGGAAACGTGTCTCTCCGAAGTCCTCCTCACCGACACCAAAAAAGCCGTCATCCTCCCAAAACCTTCGACGCTTTCCCACACCTCCGCCGCTGCGATCCCCCTCGTGTTCCTCACCGCTCTCACTACTCTTTCTCCTCCTTATACGGTCCTTCCCACTCCTGACAATTCTTCCCCATCTACCTCGAACGACACTCCCACCACTCCTGGATTCCCGAAAACGCCAACTATCGTGATTCTGGGAGGATCGAGTGCGGTGGGAATTTTCGCGATACAGTTGGCGGTCAAGATATATAGGGCAAGGGTCATTACGACTTGCTCGGAGAGGAATATAGAGTTTGTCAAAGGGTTGGGAGCGGAAGTGGTGCTGGATTATACTAGGGAGAATGTGAGGGATCGATTATTGAGTCTTAGGCCTTCGGAAGGTTATGTAAGTTTTTTCCCGATAAACTCTTCCCTCATAAGCTTGCTTTGGCTCACCAGCTCGATTTTCTGTTCGAAAGACATCAATAATAGACTGTGTAGGCGGTACCGACCTCCTCTCCGACTGGAGCGTCTTTTCCGCTCTCCTCACTCCCCGTTCTCCCTCATACAAATGTGGCGGAAGTTATGTTACCATCGTAGGGGACAAAACCGATCGATCCGTACTCGGCGGCTCAATCCTCTACCTGACCCAACCCCGTATGCTGCTGAGGAGGTTTTGGGGTTGGTGGGGAAGCTCTCCGAGGTACGCCGCGATAAATCTCAGACCAGAGAAAGAGCTGCTGGAGGTGGCCGTGAGGATGTGGGAGGAGGGGAATTTGAGGGTTGAGGTGGATTCGGAGTGGGAGTTTGCGAAGGCGCTGAAGGCGTATGAGAGATTGAATGAGGGGAGGTGTAGGGG
>JASZXU010000146.1:0-34935 GCA_035521515.1 Phenoliferia sp. Uapishka_3
GCATGAGGTCAGGACGGGTGAGCGGGAGGGAAGGGGGGGACGACAAACATTGGACGATGTTGGGGTGACGAGCTTCTTGCATCACTTTTACTTCTCGTTGGAAGTATTTGTCGACGTCGTATTCGCCAGAGGGCATGACCTCCTTGATTGCCACTGCGAGTCGTCATTGCTCTGGTCAGGTTGCTGGTACAGTAGGAGAGGATGGCGGAGCCGAGGGGGTTACCTTCTAGGCCGAGGTACTCTCCTACGAAGATTCCGAGAGAGTAAGTCAACGAGAGCGAGGTGGTCGTCAGGCAACACTGGACGTACCTTTGAAGACGCATCCGAAAGAACCCTTGCCCAACTTTGTCCACGTTCTGTATGACAGCGCACGGCAGACTAGTCAGCTTCCAGTCCTCCCCTTCCTGACTTCAAGATGCACCCTCGATCCAATCGGGCGAGGAGAGCGGTCGGGACCCCTCGCGCTGACGCCCGTCTACAGACCGAAGAAAGATGCGTCCGAGCCCTGGTGGACAGTACTTACGATTCTGGAGAGAGGTCTTCATAAGGAATCCTATCGAATCTGTCGATACCTGCCATGATAGCAATGAAAAGTAGTTGAAAGTTGAGTGGCGATTTAGTTTGTTGACTGAGCAGGCGGGCAAGAAGTTGTTGGGCGGAAGGTGAATTTGTAGTGAGTGTGGGTAGTGGTAGGTCGTTAAGAGGTTATGGAATCGTTATTCGTTAAGATCGTAGCAAGATTGTGTCGTCACTCTTCTTTCTCTTGGCCGAGGAGAGAATTCTGGAGGAGGGAAGCAGAGGAGGAGCTCAACTACAACGCCGCAAGCCGTAATGACAGGAGACAGGGGCCGAGTCCTTCTTTTCTTACTTCAACTTCCAGTGTCATATATGGCGTCCAATGGCCCTCTGGACACGTTATGATACTTTTTCATACACTGGAATACTAGAAAAATGGCGCAAGTCATTCACGGCGACACTTTCTCGGGCGGCGCACCACCCGGCACAGGTTCGCCAAAAGTGCGCAGTCTTTCGTGACGGGGTTGTACTTTGTCCTTGTCAAGCCTCGCGCCCTCTGACGACCGGGGCGAGTCGCCATGTCCTCAGAGATCCTTCTGGCTTCTGAGCGGAGTAACGTACCGGTCTCTGACCTTTTCACAAGAGGCGAACTAGTCGGTAAACACGAGTACTTCGCAACACCCCGGTCACCTCGCGCTTACACACCACCGTCACAGGGAAGGGAGCTTACGGAGGTGTTTACAAGGGCGTACACAACCCAACTGGACTGGGTACGCCTCTTTATCCTGCTGTCCGCGCGCGACCTAACTCAGCCTCCTCACAGTCGTCGCCCTCAAGGTTATCGACTTGGATACACCCGACGATGACATCTCAGAGATCCAAAAGGAGGTCGCCATCTTGTCAGAAATGCGTGAAGGAGCGAGGCACAACATCACCCTTTATCACGGCTGCTACCTAAACGGTCACGAGCTATGGATCGCGATGGACTTTGCTAGCGGAGGTAGCATTCGTACTCTCGTCAGTCCTATCTCTCAACAGCTTCAGAAAGGTAGCACTGAGCTCCATTGACTCCACAGATGAAATCCGGTCCCATCGCCGAAAAGTACATCGTCCTAATCGTCCGCGAAGTCCTCGTCGCACTCTCCTTCCTCCACCGCCAAGGAATAATCCACCGCGACATCAAAGCTGCCAACGTCCTGCTCACCCAAGTCGGTAAAATAGTACTCTGCGATTTCGGCGTAGCGGCCCATCTCCAAACCAACAACAAGCGTTCAACATTCATCGGAACTCCATTATGGATGGCACCCGAAGTTATCACGGATGGGAAATTGTATGATACTAAGGCGGATATTTGGAGCTTGGGAGTAACGATGTACGAGATTGCGACGGGTAATCCTCCCTACTTTGGCATGGAGCCGTTGAGAGCTTGTGCGTTGATTCCGAGGAGCACTCCGGCGAAATTGGAAGCGGGACCTTGGAGTCCGAGTATGAGGGAGTTTTTAGCAATCTGTTTACAGGTTGATCCTCATATGGTGCGTGGCGCGAATGGAGTGGAGTGGGGGTCGAAGTCGCTGGCTGACCCGCTTGGTACGAATGAGCAGAGGCCCACCGCGGAAGAACTATCGAAATCGAAATGGATCAAGTCGGCGTCGAAAATCTCAATGGTCATACTACGAGAGTTGATAGTGAGATATCGATCTTGGATACAAACGGGAGGTCAACGGGCAAGTTTGGCGGGGATGGAGAGTCTTGTGCGAGAGGACACTTTTGATGTCGAGGATGACTTATGGGATTTTGATGCGACGACCGTGCGTGCATCAAATTCCCTTCTCATCTTTGAGGGAAAAGTTGACGAACTTTTTGGTCGCGCAGGACGATGATGAACCAATCGAGCCTTTGGGAGATGAGCCGCCAAGATCGCTAGACGCTCAAGCTGCCATCAGCTCTCTGCGGCCACCCAAGTCAGCTTGTGCGAAGCTTTTCACCCTCAACCTATTCTATTTCAGGTACTGACTAAGATTCTCGTCTTGATCTCCAGCCGCAAACCAAAACACTCGAAACCACCCACTCCTCCGATTATTCGACGCCGAATCAAACCCCTACGCCCAATCCCAACCCGCGTTCCACAACATGCCCTCTGGCTTCTCAACCATGGACACAGTCCGACCAATGATCTCCATTCCCTCTTTCGAAGAAATGGACGAAATGGCAGAAGCGAAGACTACCAAATTTGTCGAACTACCTGCCGACCTCATTTCCCCCTCGACTGTCGTTCGTGCGAATCCTTTCTCTTGGACTACGAATGCGGCCGGCGGGAATAATGGACCTCCGTTGGCTTCGCCGAGAATGACGGCTAGTCCCAGAATGAGGAGTCAAACTCCCGAATCTCCTTGGGGGAGTAGTTCGAATGGATTCCTGACGCCGACTGAATCGACCTTTCCGGATAACATCCAACAACAACAAGCTCAGTCTTACCCACTCGTTACCCAATCACCGAGTCTACCAGGTCTCGCGACCGCCGCAGATCGTCCTTTCCCACCGATTACCAGACGAAGAGCAGATACTGCACCGAGTTCAGAACATCCTTACCCACCACTTGGCCCAGGGATTTCGTCAAATCCACTACCTACTCCTTCACCATTTTCTACCACACATTCTACTTCTTCATCCTCTTCTTCCTCCTACAATTCAGCCGGCAACAACTCCCTGATGCTTTCCACCTCCTCCCATTCCTCATCTCCTTCCTACAACTCCAATTCATCAGGCGGATTCGGATCATCATTCGGAGGATTCGGAGGGTCTGGTTCCTCGTTGAATAGCCCGCCACTTGGGAACAGACCGTTTGCGCGGAGTAGGAGTGCATTGGAAACTCATGAGGAGAAACCACCACCGACGATTGATGCGAATAGACCGTTTAGGACTAGGAAAGGGAGTGATGTGGGAAGAGGGTTTCCGGTTAGGAATGATTCGAATGGGAGTGGAGTTGGATTTGGGTTGGTGAATGGGAATGGGAATGGAAATGGCTTCGGTGGTGGTGGGGGTGCGAGGCAGAGGACCGCTAGTGATACTAGTAGTAGACCTGGTGGGTTGGGGATGAAAGTGGGTTTGAAGGTAACATTCTTTCTTTTGGTTTGGCGGAAAGATCTGAGGAGCTGACGTTGACTTTGGAGCAGGTCGCTACGGATTACTCGAATGGCCTCAGCAGCAGCGCAGGTCCACTAAGTTACGTCACTCCACCTACTTCCGCTCCCGGTCCATTCGATCAAGACTACGACACCTCATCCGAATCTCCCACTTTCTCCATCTCAACTCCCACACCGCACGCGAACGTCAACCACAACACATCAATCTCAACCGTCGAATCTTTCCCTTTTCCTCCCGAAACTCCCACACCGCCAACGATTCAACCATGGCCAACAGGACCAATTTTACAACCACTTGATTATGGAAAACTTGTTACTCCGGGTGATGTGCATTTAGAATTGGAAAGGACACTGGGGGAATTGGGCTTGTGGCTGGGTGTGGTGGATAGTGGATTGGGCAGGATATTGAAAGGCACGGCGTAGAGGAAAGACACTGGCTGGGAGGGGAGAATGAGATGGGATTGCAGGAGTATCACTGTTGTAAAGTTCCCCTTCATCATTTTCGTGAGCGATTGACACATGTTATGTGACCTCAGTAGGCAGGTCTCATCTACCCCCGCCTCATCGTCTTGAATGTGGTCTCGAGCCTGCCCCAAGGTGAGCCATTTTAGCGATGATAAAACCATCTGTCTCCTTCGCAGCTTCACTCGTTGAGACGTGCTCGGAGCAACTCGACCGCCGTTTTCTTCGCCGGCCGGCAAAATTCACCCGCGATGGCGTGCTATCTGGCTGTATCACATGCATCACACTCGCATTGTTTTTGACTCATTCTTCAAAACACGCGTTTTAGGAAGGTCGGTCCAGTTGGCTATCTCTCGCATGCACCCGATCGCTGATGCCTAGCCATCAGGTCATCGGGCAATGCTCGGATTCTTCCTTTCTTCCCTTATCACATCTCTTTCCCCACCCACGTCAGTCACACATCCTCACCAGTCACTCAGCAGCGGCGACGACCTTATCGTTCGTCCACTCCACCTGCGCGACCGCACCCCAGTCGCGTCCACCTTCGATAACAAGGGTGATCACCTTCACCTTCACCTTCGCCCTCCCCTTCCTCCAATTCCATCCACCCCCCAAGTCGCCCATCATTCATTTCTACTCGGATTACTACCAGGTCGACTCGGGACCAGATGCCTCGACGGAGAACTTCTGGCCCTGGGTCATCAACGGCGTTTGCGCCCTTTGGTATGCACACGGTCCCGCGAACGACGTGACCGAACAACATCGCTTTCACAAACAAGGATGTCTCCAAGAGGCCAAAACACGCGGCAGATCATACTCGCACGGAGTCTTCCCGCCCGAGCTCTACGTCAAGATCGTAGTCATGTCGTTGGCGCCAGTCGGGTTCGAGGATAATCGCGAGAGACGACAGGAATTATTGACGATGTCGCAAGTTTCTCGATACTTCAAGTCTCTTTGCCAATATCATTTATATGCGGATATTGTCATCGAGGATCCGGATCGCGCGAAGAGGTATTGCGCCAGCGCGACGAGGCAATTGTGCGGCTTTGCGAAGACTATAAGGCTGGGAGGAGGTCGCGGACAGACGAACTATAGCACTCGAAGCTTCATTGACGTTCTGAGACGATGTCAGAATGCGACGGAGCTCTGGTTATCGAGGATTGTCGTGAATCTGGGAGATTTCGCCACGCTGAACAGTACGTGAATCTTTCACCCCTTGCTTGGACTTCGCGCTGATTAGTTTACGCACAGTGCTTGAATCGGCAGTTATTCACAGCCCAGTGGAAATACATACCGAGTATCCACGCCATATGTGGGGACTCGAATCGCCAGAACTTAAACGCCTCACGCTGGCGTTCACCGGCGCGGCGGTGATGAAGGACCTTCTCACGGCTCGAGGTCTCTTCCCCAACCTCGAAGATGCCGTTCTCATCAACTTCCAACCCGAACGTACTCCCACCACCCCCGCATCCGACCTCCTTTCTCTTCCCAAGAACGTACTTGCCGTCGGCTGCAGGCTTGACCCAACCGCTGAAGGACTCACCGTCCAAAAGTTTTCCGGCGCTGAGGTCCTCGTGCTCGACGGTTCTCGAACACCAGACCCTGCAGGGTTAGCCGAGGACGCCTACTTGGACGAAGTACCGGACTCGGTCAAAACATTGGTCATTCCTGGCGAGGGCAATGTTTGGAAGCATTGCGTTTCGAGGGTCTTTGACCCGTTGACGCCACCTTCGATGCCGAACCTCGCCGAATTGGTTTTCAGGCCCCCATCTGAAGATCGAGAGCAGCTTTTGAAGAACATGTCGAGGAGAGGAGTTGAACTGCGGGAGGATGTTCCGCCAGATGATGATGAGCTGTGCTGGAAACTGAAGCAAACTGTGCCTTGGGAGAGACGCGTGGCGTTTTATACGGCTCAACTTGGTATGTTCTACATCCAGTCCCCAGCTTTTCCAATTCTGACATCTTCATTTTGTTTCAGCGTACGCCAAATCCGTGCGACTGAAGTACGCTCAACGCCCGCCACCACCATCACGTTCAGGTCACGAAAGTGGACGGTGTGGTGCGGCGTAATCACCTGCAGCTGATATAAGTAACACACATGAACCATATGAGTTTTTCGAACCTTATGTATTAGAGTAATTTAATTTGCAACACTTGTGCCCCAAACGTCTCTTTGGAATGTACTATTTTATTTACAATCATCTGAGCTGCGGGGAATCACCGTAAATGGCGAGAGTGTTGTCAACCTCACACTCTCGAGAGGGAGAGGTCTGTTGATGAGCGTGCTTGGAATGGAAGGGCCACTGTGAGGACCCAGAAGCGCTCTGGCGGCGTCGCGCGAGCGGCTTGCGACGAAAGGCGATAAATGGTGTGACTAATCCTCGGACTGGGGCTGAAGGCTACTCACTTCTGGGTCACTGAAGGCCATACAGGGACGAAGAGCGTCGTGTCATGAACTTGAACAGCGAAGAAAACCTTGGCCACTACTTCCAGGGAGCCCCTGTTCCAACCACAGAATCACTCTTGAGTTGCGCTACATACTTCTCGATGACTTCGGGTGAGCACAGCCATACAGGAAAAGTTTGAGATCCACTGTTACTATTCAGTCACGCTTCCTCCTTCCTTCGCACGGCAGGCGAACCAAGCGCGTTCGGACCGGTCCAGCCAGTTTATAGCGCGGAGATTGAAGAAGCTCCCCTCAATCGCCGTGCCTTCCTCATACCTAAGAAACGCAACTTCTCGTCTTTAGCTCAGCGCTACATAAACATCGGACCACGCCGAAATGAGTGGTTTCATTCCATTCGCCAGACATCCGGCGTGCGAGGCGTGCCGCCGACGCAAGATTCTATGCTCGGGGTCGACTTCTCGTTCTTTCCCCTGCTCAAGCTGTGTAGTTCTCAATCTGAAGTGAGTTCTTCACCAAGATTAGAATGGGGACCTGCATTGTTCAGACCTGATTGAGGCAGCTGTGAGAGCGCTACAAGTGGTTCTGCACCGAGGGGCGGGAGCTCACAGAAGGTCTTGAAGCGATTAAGGTGAGCATTGTCCCTTCTATAGCCTCAATAAGAGCTGACAATACTCGTGAGTGACAGGAGTACTCTGAATGGAGATGACTCTGCCTCTGGTGCCATACCATGTCCCATGATAAGATCGTGAGCAAGACGCTCGCCTACATGACAACGGTGGACACGCTGAGTTCAGAAAATCGAATATCCTGTGGCTCAGGAAACACTCGATCCAAGTGTTCCATGACATTTGAGCCTCCACAATTGACTGGCGAATGGCTACCAGACAGTTTTCGACCTCACTCCAATTTCACCTGATCCAAGGTTCTTTTTCCACTTTTCGGCCAACCCTGGGGGTTTCGGTTGATCTTTCGAACAGTGCATCTAGATATCCCTCAAGTAAGGCACCGTCGGGGCTTCGAGCAAGTGTTCCCCGTCGAGCTTAAGTTTGCAAGCTCCGTGGGCCGCGTTCGGGACCTTCCTGCGATTGAAGAGGTACTTTCATAGGCGATCACTATTCCAGCAACAAATGACACTCGTTCATAGCTCGCAATACACTACTGTATGCTTATGGGATCATCTGTATCCACCCACACCGTGAGTCCGAGAAAGCAGTGACGGTGTCTCCTGATGTGTTGGCAAATTTTCCTTCGCAGGCAATCCTCGGAGCCGACACCCTTCACTCACCTTTACCTGGGTTCGACAATCTCTCTTCAGATCTCTATATCAAGCTGGGATTGCGTAGACTTCAAGTACAGTCCTGGATAACCCGTCGTCTGGCAGACCTTCTCAGCGAGCTGTTGGTTGCGACGGACGACGTCGACGTCGCCTTCGCGGTCGCCAAAGATCGCCTTCTTCTTGGCTACTTGGCATGCTCGCACATCACATTTGATCAAGAGCTCTATCGGAAGGTTTCAGCCCACTTCTGTGAACATGGTGTAAAATTGTTGCTGCATCCCGACTGCGACGGCGTCTCGCGTGCGGAGGTCATGAGCTTCCTAGTAGAGTTTGCTGTGAGTCGTGAGCCCGTTACTTGGTCAAGTTCTAGGACTGAAACCGTTTAGACAACATGAAGCGAGAAGAGATAGGGAGCTCTTTGAGACTCGGTACCACCACCACCCTGTAAGACTCCATGCATCATGCCTGGACTCAAGAGTTTTGTCAGCGATCGCTTATTCCGATAATTGGCAGCTCCCCTTCGACTGCCCGGATCATTTTCCAGGATACAAAATCTTCATCCACGACATTTCTTCTCACATCGCACGAGCTCAAACTCATTTGGAGACCCGAAACTGCCCCAGACGAAACGTACTTGGCGACCAGAAGCCGCACACTCGCTCCCATTCTTGCCCTTCATTCTTCTATCCTCCGTCAGATTTCTCGAAGTGCTGGTGCGGATCAACTAGAGGAGCTCAAACGCGCTTTGGGGCTACTGGAATCTCTCCAAGTGTTCATTGACGAGTCGATTGAGATGATCACTGGGGGGGACTCGTCGCATGGGAAGCGTATGAATCCAAGAGAGTCCGACTTCATCTGGTGGTTCATCATTTTTGAATGCGTGACTTCAGATCTCCTCTTCGCCTGCTACTGCACTGTCCAGCATATCGTCGACCATTTTCCGAGCGCGGAGGCGGCGTTGCTGGCAGAACATGCGAAAAGTCACCTCGAGCAGGGCTGGGCACTCCTTTCCAAGCATTCAGAGCTCATGATGGCTGTAAGACTCTTATGAAAACGCTGGATGAACAGCCACTAAGAACACATCCTCATAGGTGCTGATATCGACCTCACATCGCGAGACGTTGAAACGAGCTCGAACGCTCACCGCCACCCTCACTTCATCGCGAGGACCTGTCTTCTTTTCCTGGTGTCTTCAACACCCTAGAGAGGCAGGAATGTAAGCTGTTAAATGTTGATTTAGACGACAATCAGCTCATACAGCATTCTTCAGCCTCCTCGAAGTTGTGACACTCGCGGCTTTCGGGGATGGGGCCGCGGCCAGATTCGGAGTTGAGATGCGGAAGGCCCTTCGGCGAAAGGTGGCGGATGCTTTGATCACAAGCGTCGACGGGGAAGAGTCGCGAGGCCTGAGTGTCAAGGTGGTAGAAGCAGCGCTGGCGTCGCTCGTGCTGGAGCCTATGTGATCTTGTCCCCATATGCGAACGAGCTCTACATCTCCGAATCTTTGGCGGAAGACTCGAGCACAGTGACAGGTAAGCAGAAAAAGAAGTTGAGCGAGGCGCGCCAGATAACGCCGGCAGCTGTTAGCGATATTCGTGCTTGATTCCCGATGTGATCAAAGAAGTTTCGTTACACCTCGGAACCGCGTTCTGATAGGTCCAAAGCTAGAAAGTTAGCAACCGCGCGCGATCCGAGTGGTTGACCCGGTCAAATGGTGGTGGCGTCGCGATGGTCTCAAGTCCGCGGACTTGAGAGAGTGTGCCATTCCTAGTATGCACCAATGCCGCTCGGCTGGGACAGCCACCGTGGCTTCTCGTAGTCCAGCTTACGCACACATTCAACTCGGTACAGTCTGAAACCTGCTCAAGAGGAGATTCGGGGACCCTGGCCCCTCGGCACTCAGTCGCGCAGCGCACGAACGGCCGCCAACGATGACCCCGAAGTCCTATTTCTCCTGCACACAACGCCACCGTTGGTAATCCTCGAGCTCCTCGCCATAGTCTACATACTCGCCTCTCCACAATTAGAGCGTCGTTCGCGTCGCGACAAGCCCACCCCCGCAGCACTGCTTAGTGTCGTGCCCAGCACGACCTTTCCTCTCCTTCACCCACAACATGGCCGCCTACGACTCTGTCGCAAAGTTCTTTGAAGATTTCGGCACCCCAGTCGAACCTGCCAGCAAGCCGATACCTGCGCCACACCTCCACCCTCGTCCCCCACCTCCACCTCCAAAACCTAACGCCACTAGGCGAGCCCGAAGTAGATCCGCTCCCGAGACTCGTCACGTCGCTTTCTTGGAGATCATTTCAATCGCGGACGTGGACGTGGAGAATGACCCTCCATCGCACCTTCACGACTGTATGTACTCCATCTCACCTCCGCAAGAACAATCTCCATGGGAACAAAGTCGGCCGCCTCAGATCGAGTTTCGCAAGCCTCCGCTCCCCGCCGCGTCGTTGTGGACACACCAAGGATTGCCCGCAGCTTCTCCTTCTCAAATTCGGGGCCCACGACCAACCAGCCGCCCAACTCCTCTTTCCCTTTCCCCTCAGCGTCGCCCAACACAAGCCCCTCGACCTCCGCGCAGCCCCTCTCCCATGCCTTCGCCCTCGCCATCTCCGAGAAAACATTTGGCCGCGCCGAATCACCGTCCTTCTCCCACATCTCCTTCATATCCAAACCCCCTTCCCAACCTGATTCGTAACAGTCTACCTTCGCCCGCCTCGCCCACATTCCCGCGGGAGAAACCGTACCATAATCGAAGCCAATCGGCTTCGTCAGCCTTTGTGGAGGAGGAAGAGCCGGATTTGAATGGTCTGCGGGAAGGTTGGGAATCGTACCTTCGTTCGGTAGCTCCCTTGGCGTCGGCTCAAGACCGACATCTGAAAGCTAAGGCGTCGCGAGACCGGCTACACCAACACGTTGAAGAAGAGCCTGATAACCCCTTTGCGGATCCTGTACCCAAGGCAAGGTTGCCGCCGGGAGCCCGGTATTAAGCCTGAAGTGCCAGCCGTTCATGTGGATCGAGGATTTGGAGGTGCACGTATGGTAGCTTCAGTCAATGCTGCCGAGTCTGAAACACGCTTGTATGTTTCGAGCTCGACATCCGTCGATATAGTGAAACAACAAACAGTGAGAGCGCACGTAAAATCTTGAATTGACCAGCAAACTCCACCTAATCTTCGGAGTGGCTGCGAACCCAGTCCCCACTCCGTCCACCTGCCTTTCGCACAACCTTTATTCCTCCTACGCTCATCTCTTTCCCACCAGCGCTCTTGCACATATCCCAGACTGTCAAAGCACTAGTACTGACAGCCATAAGTGCTTCCATCTCCACTCCCGTTGGTCCCACACATTCCGCCGTCGCGACGATATCAATCGAGTGTGTGTGAAGATTCGGCGTCAAGGTGACCGAGACATGGGAGAGAGAGATTGGGTGACAGAGAGGAATGAGGGAAGGAGTGGCTTTGGCCCCGAGGAGGCCGGCAAGTTGCGCGACGGCGAGGACGTCGCCTTTCTTCGATGGGGTGGAGGTGGCGGAGGGGACGACAAGAGAAAACGCGGTGGGGCCCAAATATATCGAGCCAACTGCTGTCGCTGAGCGTCGAGTGGAGGATTTCTCAGACACAGATACCATTGAGGCTTTGCCGGTTGCTGGGTCGATGTGGGTAAGGCGGGGAGGGGAGTCGGGCGAGGATGATGACGAGTAGGTTGATGCTGATGCAGAGAAAGTTCGGATATGTGAAAGAGAGTGGGTATGGGACGGAAGAAGGTATGTAGGAATGGCAGAGCGGTGTCCAAGTCGACGGGTCGCTGAGTGATAATCGAGGCGGTCAGCAGTCGTGCGAGCCCGGCTGATCGAACCTCTCAACGCACCTAGCGGAAGAGGGTATAATAAGCCTTCTATGTACTGCATGAGAGTCTGTGACAAGTCTCCTCATCCCCCAATGGAGACCATGGGCCCACTCCGCCCATTTGCTTGAATTCCTTCCGCACCTTTTAGCCCATCGTGCGCGAACTTCTTCTTGCCCACAACCGCTCCAATTTGCTCCAGCAGCACTTTATCGGGCGTTGGCGGTGAAGATCGGAGCATGTCGCGAAGGGAGAGCACCGGTGGGCCAAACAGGCAGACCTACGAGAACTGAGTTAGGTTGTTGCGAAGAGAGTAAAAAATGTCGTTCGATACCTTGACGCTCCCCTCAGCACCTATCCGCAATCTTGAGCATGATCCACAAAAGTGGTCGCTCATGCTACTGATAAATCCGATGGAGCCTTTGTAGCCTGGAACGCGCCAGCCTCGCGTGGTGTCGTTGGCCGAATCCTGCAGCTTCTGTAATTCGGGGTGCCGTAATCGGACCGTTTCCAGTAATGCAGCGGAGGATACGAGTTTCTTGGTGGACCATTTGTTATCTTCAAGACGAACAACGTCAGTCCGATGCAGCCACTTTGAGAAACCGATGGGACTGTACCTTCAAAAGGCATATATTCTATGAAGCGGACAGTGATATTTGAGTCCTTCGTGAGCTCTACAAATGCGGGTACTTCGTGGTCGTTCAAGCCTGCCCATTGAAGCTTCGGTAAGTCACCACTCGGCGGCTCAACGAAAGGGGGCTTTACCTCGAATTATGACGCAGTTGATTTTGGTGCGTAGCCCTTGCGCCGATAAACCCTTCGCTACCTCCAAGGCATCCATCACAGCATCGTAGCCCCGCCGCCGAGTAATAAGCTCGTATTGAAAGGGGTCGAGAGTGTCGAGGGAAATGTTGAGGTGCGTCAAGCCGGCTTCAACCAGCGCAGGGAGCTTTCGTTTCAGTGCGATACCATTCGAGGTCATCCCAAGAGATTCAAGAGGTAGTTTGCCGAGTCGTTCTGTCCGTTCAAGTCAGCTAAATCCGTCCCTCCCTTGGTCGAAGCCCGAGTGCGCAGATGAACGAGGAAGCACTACTCACGGACAACGTCCAGCAGATCTTTCCGCACCGTAGGCTCCCCACCTGTCAACCGGATCTTTGTCACTCCCTCGCTGACGAAAAGCTTCGCAACGCGCTCAATCTCCGGCGTTGTAAGCAAGTGGGTAGGTGGTAGGAGAGGGACGCCGGCTTCTGGCATACAATAAGTACCTGTCGTATACAGTGGTGAGCCGTGTGAACAGCCAGAAGGAGCAAGCTAAAACTTACAGCGAAGATTACACTTCTCAGTCAAGCTAATACGTAGGTACGAGTGCATTCGGCCGAAGCTGTCGGTCAGAAAGGGCGAGACTACGGCTCCCTTGTCCTTCTCCACTCGCAATATCCTGGTCTGAAAAATCAATCCCGTCAGTCATGAGCTTAGTTTCTTGCAGCGCGGAGGGAGCTGACCGCGACTCGGTCTCGCAGAACATTGGACGGAAGTGGCGACGGCGAAATCGAGACAGCGGCAGCCGAGTGTGAGAGCCGCGCACAAGCGCCCAGAACAGGGCGTAGAGTCGGACCTCTGGCGAGAACGCTCTGTACTCGTTTCATGTCGTGCTGGTGGGACTCGCCGAATGAGAGCTTTCTGATAGCGACCTATCGCCGGTCTGATCGGATAAAATCCCGGTCCTCGCAGGTTAGGTCCTCGCGACTTTGTAGCTTTCTGTGTATCGATTGCATGCTTTACAGTCAGATAGACTGAACCTGATCAACAAAGTCTGTAAAAAGCTGCCTGATCATTTGGTCAAGCGATCAAGAAACTGAGCGAGCCCCTGACAACTCCAGCTGCCCTCATTTTCACAAACTTGCCATCGCCATAGTTTCAGCTCCAAGACAAATTAGATTCCAGATTCCAGTTCTACGAAAGTGGGTCAAAATCCAGGGATTCGAGATTCGGCGTGCGTGTCTTTTTGCTCCATGTGGTCCAGCTTGCCCCTGAAGTAAGTTGATGAGTCCTGAGGGACACAAAGATTGATCCTGCGTTCTCACCACTGTTCTTGGGATATCAAATAGTGTCATTACGGTGGATGACTGGGAGGGTTTGTGCTTGAAGAGCCTAACGTCGCCACCGCGAGCTGAGCGCTGAGCGCTGACGTCCCTCACTTCCACTTCTCACTGGGTCAACTGTTCAAACCTCGAAAGCTTCGGATGTACTCCGAGAACAATTTCCCGCAAAAAAGACATCGATTGAGTTCATCAGCACAAAGCCAGCGACAGCACAAAGCCTGCGGTAACTTTCACCAAGCAGAGGTGCGGTGCACGGACTCCGCCAGACAATAGCCTTGACAGACAATAAGCAACAATAGAGCGTCAACAGCGGTTTAGCTACTTTTTGTCACGAATGTCCTGCTCAATCACTCTCTGTTTCTATCCCACCACTTCTTGCACCCTTGGGTAGACGGGAGAGACCCATCACACCTCTGTCAGAGGCGCGACCAGCCAGCGACGACGACGCACCTGTACTGTCACTCACCTTCTCGCTCCCGCTATCTTCCTTTTTTCGGTGTTGGTCAGTCTTTCTTCTCACCTGCAGTTTATACAAATTTGATCCGTTTATTTGTGCAGCATAGGCAACCTCTGGTGTCGCCTCCGCCAAGTTGACGCCTCCGCCCACTAACTGAAGTGCGCCTTTTCCAGGGCGGCCATTCAACGCCTTCAGACTTTCCGAGGAGGATGTATTACGACATCTCTGATCCCGAATTCGACCGCAACGCGCATCGGACGTAATTCGACGTCGAGATTCAGTGGCGTCTCCTGCAGCCACCTCGAGCTTTCGCACGACGTAAAAACTTGCGCTGAAACAAACGAATTTGTCTGCACTTTCGCCGACCTTTAAACTCCGGGGTTCCATATGCGAGGAACAGGGGGTAGGGAGAAAGAGACAAGGATGGAGTATGTGATGGTAATGGCGATGGGAAGTGACGGTGGCGCAAGGTGGCGAGCGCGAAGGCGACGGTAGCTCGCCGCGGCAGGTGCTCCGAAAATCCGGACGTAAAAGTTTCTTTGGGTTAGCCTGAGTTGTACGTCCTGGAGATAACGTGGCGAGTGAGGTCAGTGAGACCTCAGGACGCCGAGCACTTTAGGCCTTGTAGGCTAAAGCGGAAGCTGCGTGTCGCGACGCGCAACCGAGTGCCCTGACGCACAAAGGCACCGCGGAGCTTTCGGCGGACTCCCCACGACGGTTTTGGTAGGAGTCGGCAATTGCAAGGTTGCAAATTCAGCTCCAGATGGTTTGAAATTGGCAGGTTTCGTGATGTGCAACTTCATTTTAGAACTCTTGCCACTGTAACACACTTCAAATTGAGAGTTTCCGTCGGCGCTCGGTTCATGCGTCGTGTGGCTTGGCTGGCTTAAATCGTGTCGGCCTAGCTGAATCTCTTCGTTTCTCACCTTCTATCCTTCGCTGCCTAATTCACCACACGTCGACCATCCCCATTCTAGCGATGCTCCTACCAACTGAAGTCGGGCGCCTTGCTGTTTTCGCGTTCCTTGCGACCACTGTCGTGGCTCAGCGCTACCCGTGTTCCGAAGTTGGCACGTTGTGAGTTCATCCTTTGATCGTCTCTCGTGTCAGGAGAACTGTACTGAGGTCCAATCGTAACATCTAGCTTCTCACGAGACCTTGTAAAGCGCGGAACAAACTTGATAGCGGCGAGCGAAGCGGTGATGGGAGATTCGGTTCGTCCACGCTCATAACACGACCTCCAAAGATCGAGGACTGACCTCACACATTTCTATAGGGCCTCGTGAACCCACAATGCGTTCAGGACCACCGAGGCTCAACGTACTGGGGAATCACCGGCGCTGTGTACGGTTTTCTCCTTCACAACTTCTTTCACCCCCTCTGAACCGTACCTCTCCTTCGAACAGCTGCCAATCCTCCCAAAATTGCGACGAAAGAAGTTGCAGCGACGGACTATGTGACCCCTCCGCGACCGTCCTCGACGCCCGTTTCCAAAAGCAAGCGGCTCCCCACATGAAGCGACTACGGATCAAGGCCGGAACTCGTCGTGATTTGATACCAAAAACTTGTGTTGGTTCTCTCGCGGCTCAGGCGTGTTCGGCCAAGGCTTCTCAATATTCGAGGACTTCATCTTGTGCGACGAGTGGGCTCAGCGTCAGTCCAATATATCTCCGCTCCATCCTTGTTCTCTTGCTGACACAGCACCTTTCCGCAATAGCCTATCATTTGCAGCTACATCCAAAAGACCCAGGAAGGGTTGTGCAGGAGCGTGGAGACGGGAACCTGTTCGCAAGGAGACTCGTACGAAGATTGCTGTCAGAAGCTCTTTGACGACTTCGACCTTGCGCCGCATAGCCACACTAGGGCAAACCTGGACGGAATTCTGGAGCAGTCGAGGCGATAGGGAGCGTGGGCTGAGTTCCTGTCGGGCGTCGAAGAACGACCCTGTGTTTAAACCATCCATGTATCGTTTAGTCTTTGTGAGGTCGATTTGTTTTGTTTTATGTTTAGAGACGTATCTGTTATCATTATCAATGCTGAATTTAAAGGAATAGACCCAGTCCCCAAAGGGATTTAGCTCACCAAAGCCCACGAAAGCGAGAGACGAAAGGAACCTGCGTCTCGGACCGTGGTAAAACGAAAAAGGGAATGGTATAAAGAAGGTCGGATATAGTGTCTACGGTATTTCTGCCTTCCTTCTATCGTAATTATTTTACACGACGTGCGGTATACACTTCTTCGGACCACCATACCTCCACTTGTTTGCCGGATCTAATTGAGTGCCCTCAACATACTCTTCCTCCACCACCTCGAGTCCTTCCGACATTCGTATCCGATCGACTGTGCTATCCATCAACGTCCCATGCCAAACGCTCCCTACGCCTTTTTGGATGTCGGATGGTCCATCTTTTCGTTGGATGACGAGCGGAGGCTCGACGGAGAAGGACTTGAGAAGACCAAAAGTGATGAAGGAAGGGACGGCGGTGTCGACGGCGGTTTGGTACGCGGACCAAGGGTTCTCCAAGAGAGAAAGGAGGTGGGTTGCGCCAGCGTGGGTGAGAGCGTAGGCATGTAGACACAGTGGAACGGAAGAGTAGTGGAGATGTGGGTGGCGGTATTGCGGTTCTGAAGCATTGATTCAGATTTGATCAGTCAAGTTACTCTTCGTCCGATTGATTTGCCGAAAGGCCACTTACGTATCAATTCCTTGCCCCAGCAGTGTCCCAGTAACGCCAGCTCCCACCCGCTCTTTTGAAGCTTGTACTCCATTCGGCTCCACAGCCGTTCCAGATCCCACTCCAGATCCACATCATCCTCAAGAATCAGCGCACTCTCATCGTTATTCTCCAGTATGAGCCTCATCGCTTTCGTGTGTCCATAAAAGGTCGAAATAACGCCCTCATTGACCTGTCGCCCATCAATCCTTTCCACGGGATCGTAAAGTGTCGCGGTGACATTCAATTCTGGATTCCGAGGTACGAGAGAAGAGAGGGTGCCTTCTCGGTCGTGTTTGTGGAGTGTTTCGATCCAAGATGGTGCGTATTCGGGAGACACTCGCGGGAAGGGCGGGAAGGGAACTTTGCCGGCTTCGTCTGCACTTTGTTGGAGCCACGGATTGCCAACATGCAGTCCTCCTAGCTTACTTCTGTCGATCTTTCGCGCTTTAGACTGTGCACGAATCATAGGTCAGCACGACACCCACCCGAAGCTTCCACGGTGCAACACGGCGAACTGACCATCAACTTGAGCCTCTCATCTCTGACCACTGCAGCCTGCTCTGCAATCCACTTGATCCACGGCTCAGTCTTGAACGCAGCATCAACAAAAGTAACTTCGAGTCCGTGCGCCTTTGCGAGCTGGGTGATTTCGGCGCGGCGGTCTAGCCTAGTTGGTAGAGAGAGGACGTAGATATGTGTGAAGGTGAGGGTTGGTGAATGTACTGCTTGGTGTGGGACAGAAGTTGTTGATTCGAGGTGATTGCGGAAAGTGAGGAGGTCCGAGTTTGTCGGGTCTACGAGTATCGGCGAGTTGGACAATGGAGATTGGGATTGGGATGCGAGGGAGGAACGAAGTGGGGATGAAAGTTTATTGGCGTAGTACTTTGCTGAAGTGCTGATGTACGAGTGAAGTGGTTGACTTGGCACGAGGGAGAGGAGTGCTACCAGACTGAGTAGCGCAACTCCGAGGTACAGAAAGTACGTCTGCGGCACCCGAGTAGATGTCGACACTGACATTCCTCCCTCCCCGATGAGCTACCCGAAATGTGTCGCCTAGGCGTGTCCGGTAGTGCGAACGCTCGAAAAAGTAGAGATGGCGAAGTGTAAGAGACCAAACGTCCGAGGACTGCGCGCGTTGGCTTTCGTTGCCTCGCCGCAACCCCTTTCAGAAACTTCGGTACAATCAGCTCGGACAGTTTTTTTTATACAGATTATGTGAGCTGTCGAGATTGAAGATTACACTGTCGCTCTAAGAGCTTCAAACACATCCTCGAACCCCTCCACTCGCGGCACTTTCGCAGCCTTGGCAGGCCCAGCTGTAGCACCACCTGCACCCGTCTTGTTCCCCTTCTTTCCCTTCGCAAAGATATCATCCACCTCATCGACAGGGCGAGACCTCTTCTTGGGTTCCTCCACCTTCTGCTCCACCTTCGGCTCCGTGGTCTCCCCTCGAAGTCCTTTCTCCTTCTGCAAAGCCGCCGCCATCTTAAGTTTCCACTGTTCGCGTCTTCGCTCCCACAAAGGAAGTTCCAACTTCCTCGCGAAGAAGTGGCCATAACTCGACTGCTGAAGGAAGATTTGGTGCTCGACGAGAGAAGCGGCAATCTTGTCCTTGAGGTAGATGTCCGCGACGGCCCAGCAGCGCTCGACTACGCGAGAACCGATTCGGTCGTCCGCGAGGGTGTGGTAGTGCCCGATTAGGGACATGAGAAACTTGCGAAGAGCTGAGGGCGGCGTAGTGGGTGATGAGAGGAAAGCGTCAATGACACGGGACGAGGTTGCGCTTTGGGTGAGAGGCATGATTCCTTCGAATCCAAGAGACGACAGGCTGCGCAAGAGGTCGGGTAAGCGTAATGGCCCTCATATGAAGATTTTGGGAATCATTGCGCACCTGTTTATGACTGGCAACTGGTGCGGGCTGGCAAGCTTGAGCCAAGACTGGAGAAGAATCGATCCTTGTGTCTGCGCTTGCGCGGTAACGTGGTCCGGCAGCTTCTTGAAGTACTGTTGCGTAGGAGAGTAAGCGACCACACTTCGCATCAATTTGCTGACAGAAGCGTACCTCAAGGCGGTTCAACGACAGTACGCAAGGAACGACGAGCTTCTGGTCCTCGGGCTTTGCGAGCTGGAAGGTATCGAGAAGAATCTAAGATCTGATACATCAGTATCCTCTAATCTCGCGAACTATTGGAAATTGCGACTAACCTCGTTTACATCCTTCTCACAAACTGAGAGAGCGGCACATCGGTCGATGAGCGACTTGAGTACTCCCGTGCGGAAGTTGTCAATCCACTCTCCCCTCCTCTCCGTCCCAACCGCCCTGATCTCTTCAACAGTCTTCGCAAGCATAACCTTATCCAGCCTCGTGATACCGATAGCGACGACAAAGTTGGCTACAGCGTTTCCAGCAAGACGATGCAGTTTTCCCTCGAAGACGTCTCCCCAAAGTCGACCAAAGACGGTAGGAGTCCCCCTCATAAGAAGTGATTCAAAAGTGGGACTCGAGGCAGGGTGTCGAAGAAGTCCTCCGAGGAACTCGCCTCGTTGTTCTGTTCGCGCTTCCGTCGCAGAGCTTGGATCATCAATCTCCTCGACGAGACCGCACATGATCCTGTCGGCCCAACCTCTCGCACGCCATCCTCCTTCCTCCATCGCTTCCATCTCAATCATGATCCTGACAGCGGGTCCAGCAACAGCATCCATCGCCGCACGACGAACACCTTCTCCCTTTGGTCCACCTTCATCGAGGCCAATGAGGGATTCCCACATGCTGACGAGTGCATCCGCAAAAGGTGGTGGGACCTCTCTCTTCTTTCCCGCTGCGATAGCAGAGGTTGACTGCTCGTCTGCTGGTTCAGCGAGGAAGGACTTCATCGGTCCTTGTTGTTTGCGCCATACGAGACTTTTCTTGCTTCGTTCGGCAGAGGCGCGACCTTCGATGGCGGGTGGGGAGCCGGAAAAGACGAGGAGAAGGACTCGGAGAGTGTGAGAACCGAATGGGTCGTAGATGAGGGTTGGGAGACTGGGAAGGATTTCGGACAGGGCGGAGAGGAGGAGAGCGGTCATGGTGGGAAGAACGGCGTCGGAGTCGGATGGGTTGGGAGAAGTAGCAATGATACCGCGGGTCTGTATTTAGCAGCAAGTTCAGAACCTGACGCTCTGAACGAAAAGAAGGAACGTTCGCACCTCGCGGTCGACAGTCTCGCCTGCGAGAGTGAAGAGCGTCTGGAGTACATGACTCGCGGCACGGTGCTTGACGAGCTTGTTGTAGTTTCCCATGAACCGATCCGCAAGTACCCTCCTGGCAAAGTCGTCCATGGAGTACAGAAGCTTCTCAAGAATGAGACTCGTCTCGCCGTCTCCGGCGAGCGGGATCTCGTGCCCACTCAAACTCTCGAGCGCACTTCTCAAAAGGTATGGTCGGTCGTCCTCCACCTCATCCTCTCCCTCTGGAATCTCCTGCGGCCTCCCATGACCCAGATCCTCCAGCTCTTGTATCTTCGAGGCGACCTCTCGGAAGTAAGCCTTGGTGTCTGGCTCGACTTCGGGAAGTGCGTCGGGGTCGATTGGGGCAGCAGAGGATGAGGCAACGTCGAGAGAGTCCCAGGCCATCTCCGTCTTGCGGTATCGAGCGCGCTTCTCCGCTGCTTCCTTGGCTCGCGCTTCTTGTTCCTCGCGCTCTCGCTTGGCCTGCACGCGTGGGTGTGTTAGCGACAACATGTTCGGTATGACGCCTGTGGATGTGCTTACCTGCTTCTCTGCCTTCTTGGCATCAGCTCCCTGACGCTGTCGGGGACGCGGCCTGCGAAGGGAGTAGGTCAGCTCACTGCGTCAATTCTTCAACTCGGCTCGTCTGGCTCACATGATGGAAAGAAAGTAGTCGAGTCTAGTGCTTGATTACTTGATGGTGATGCGTTCTTGGATCTTTGTAACGGTTGCGCAACTTCGCCGTCAGTTTATGAGCGAATCGGAGCAACTGCTGGTAAAATTTGGCTGTGTGCGCGGGCCATGGCGGAATTAAGGTAAGTCCGCTGGTCAACTTCGCCCTTTTCCTCTTGCTCTCCTCTGCCTCAGATTGACTTGGACGTAGGCGGACTTACGCTGGAAGTCCACCTTCAACCTCCACCTCCACTCTTTCGGCACCTCTGAAACAAAAGCTGACGAGGCTTTCGGCGAGCATGCTCCGGGTAGGACCCCTGGCCCTAGTTGCCCCACCTCGAGCAACTTGATTCGCTCTTTTGCTCTTCCCGCTCCACCATCATCACCACTACCCAGCGAAATCACCGACACACAATAACACACAACAATGTCATTCTTCGATCCTGCCCCAGAACCACCTACCGCGCTGGGACGACACCGCATCTTGTCCCCGACTGCCGGCATCCGCGTCAGCCCTCTCCAGCTCGGAGCAATGGTAAAGCAATTTTTCATCAGAGAGCTGGCTGGTAGCTGACCTTCGCTTCCTCAGTCCATCGGATCTGCATGGGAAGGGTGAGTATAGGGCGGAGTCGGCGTGGCACTTGGAACTCTCAGCCTCTTCTGACTCTTCCCCCACCTCAGTTTCATGGGAAGCATGTCCAAAGAGCAGTCCTTCAAGCTCCTTGACGCGTTCGTCGCTGCTGGTGGTAACTTCATTGACACCGCCAATAACTACCAAGTCAGTGCTGCCTCGGTGTACGACTCAATAAGTTACAGGTTGCTGAACCAACTCTTCAAATAAGAACGAGGAAAGTGAGACTTGGATTGGAGAGTGGATGGAAGAGCGCAAGAACCGCGATCGCATGGTAATTGCGACCAAATACACCGTCAGTCGGTTTCTGGTCACTTTTGTTTTCCTTCGCTCCTTTCATTTTTAATTTTCCTCATTAGACGCACTACCGATCTTACGTAGACGGCCAGGACGCCGCTATTGCAAGTTCGGGAAATAACAAGCGCTCCATGCACATGTCGGTCCGCGACTCGCTCAAGAAGGTGAGTGCCCATTTTCAGAAGTATCTTAACGAGTCATAGTGAATGACACTCACTCGCGTTATTTCGTTTTCTAATTCGCAGCTCAAGACCGACTTCATTGACATTCTCTGTAAGCCAACCGTTCCTCTTCAGTTGCGGCACAGACTAAAGCACCTCATTTCCTGCAGACCTTCACTGGTGGGACGTAGGTCGGGAATCCGCTCGTTCTGAAACCCACGCCCACAATTCTTATTCAATCAGTGGTCGACTTCCATCGAGGAGGTCATGGATTCTCTCCACATTCTCGTCCAGCAGGGCAAAGTCCTATACCTCGGTAAGTTCTCCGAACCTTGAACCCATCAGTTTTCGTGATTTCACAAGCTCATTCAATTTGCTCCTGAAATTACAGGCATCAGCGACACGCCTGCTTGGATCGTCGCGGCGTGCAACACTTGTTCGCCCTCCCTACGCTGACCCACCGCTTTGAGGTCCATTGGCTCACTATATGTATCTGTCACAGACGCTAAGGCGAATGGAAAGACTCCATTCTGTATCTACCAGGGTGAAGCCCAATTTCACTGATGGTCACTCCACCTCCTTGTTGATTATTGTTGACGCCGCTCGCACAAACAGGACGGTGGAACGTCATGCTCCGCGACTTGTAAGTATCCGCTTCTCCCCGCTCCACCTCGTTGCTCACTTAAAGTTCGGATATTCAGCGAGAGAGATATCTTGCCGATGGCGAGACACTTTGGAATGGCCCTTGCCCCTTGGGACGCGCTTGGTGGCGGACGTCTCCAGAGCAAGAAGGCTCTCGAAGAGCGCAAGGCCAAAGGCGAGGGTATCCGCACCATGCTTGGGGGTCCCGAGCAAAGCGAGAAAGAGGTCAAATACTCCGAGGTGCTTGACAAGATTGCTCAGGAGCACAAAGTCGACAGCGTCACCACGATTGCTCTTGCATGTGAGCTCTGCTTTACATTTTTCAGCACGCGTTGATCAGCGTGCTCATTTGATTGTTCTCTTAGATGTCCTATCTAAGACTCCATATGTCTTCCCTATCATTGGCGGAAGAAAAGTCGAGCATCTTCACGACAACATCAAGGCATTGACCATCAAGCTCACCGACGCGCAGATTGAGGAGATTGAGAGTGAGTGGAGATACCTGTTTTCATCCCCTTGCATCTGATAATGAACCGTGCAACTTAGATGTCGAGAAGTTTGAGCCTGGCTTCCCCCACGGTATGGTCACTAGCAGAGCCCCGGTGGTCAACTTCGCTGATCCCCCTCTACAACAGACTTCGTCGGAGATGATCCTGCCGCGCACAATGGACAGCCCGGAGGTTTCATGCTTCGAACGATCGGAACAATCGATTATGTTGTCAAACCCAAGGCTCTCGGACACGAGTAGGAGATTCGGACTGAACGATTTCAGTTTTGTAATTAGGAGCTTGATTGTCTATCGTCATTTCACATTTCAAGAGCGCTGAAATCTGCTAAGTGAAGTGTGCGCAGAGACTTACAGGGAAGCGCCTGAGCAAAGCATATTCGTCGCAAGATGGTGTGGGCGCTGTTCTCAAACAGCGTCACAGTAGGAGCCCCCTAGCTCCTTCGCACATTTGAAGCGCTCAATTGAGGCGAAGTACTTCAACACTAACTTCGCACGACTCGTCAGCGCCCTTCCATTTGCGTAAGATGGTTTGGTTTGCAAGTAAGTAAGCTGATTTCCATGCGAATGCAATTGGGTGTGTTGCGTTGCTTGATACTACATAATTAAACAATGTTTGTGGATGGTCGCACTCGTACATACAGCTCCGTCCCCCTTCTATTCATGACAACTGAGAAGCGGGTCAGCCACGCATTCTCAAGGACTTCGTCGTCCAAACTGCGCTCACCTGGTTGGTCTACAGTGCTTTTTGCTCCACTAGTCTAGGTTTTGGCTCGCTGGGAACATATGCTTCGTGCAGTACTGACTTTACGAATGCGGAGAATGTTGACAAAGGAGCTGTTGAAGAAGTAGATGAGTATCGTGATGAACCATTGAGACCAGGGCATAAAATAGCTCACTACCAACAACACCCTTCGCTTTTGCCGCGACCTCTCCTTCTAAGAATGGTTCTAAGAAAGGTCTCAATGACTCCCCATTAGGATCCATCGCTCTCGCCAGGAAAGCGATCTCCGGAATCTCTTCCGTATTCAGAGAATTTACAGACTGAAAGTCGGAGAGAAAGAACATGCAAGGAAAAGTGTTACGGAAAAGGGCGGTGAGGTGGTCGGATCTTGGATTCATGCCATCTGTTGCGATATAAAGAGGCGTGTTGAGAGTGGCGAGAGGCGTATTTGGGGGATACAGAGCGGAGGGACAGGTAAGTGTCTTGGAGAGGTGATGGGGTGGTGACGGAGGCTGGAGTGTGGAGGGGGAGAGGTCCTCTTCGGCTGATCTTCGACGGTTTAGGGCGAGAAGAGCGGAAATGGTCAAGTCGGGCAAGCCATACTCTTCAGCGCAGAGCGTTCTGAATACGAGGTCCGTTCGTTCCTCAGCTTCTTCCTGTGTAAAGATCCTATGTCAATAGGACTGAGAACTGAAATAACTCTTTGATAACTCACGTAGAACGCGTCGCTGTTCGCGACGAAGTCATTCCTGCCACCCAACCTCAGATGCAGCCCAACAAAGTTCCCTCGCCCTCCTAGTCTTTCGACTACGGCCTCACTCATTGCCTCGAGCATCGGATCCCGATACGCCATCAATTTCTGAGTTTCCTTGTAAAACTTCTTGTTTTCCCGCTTTTTCAACCTCAGCCTCGTTCCACCAAAGAGACTCCCAAACTCGAGTAGCCGGTAGTTTGACAGCCCTAAAAGGTCTTCGATATATATATTTTCTGTATACGTGTAAGGGTTATCGGCTGAGGGAGGGTCGGGGTCGTCTGTGTCGAGAAGTTGGTAGGAACGTCGATCGGGGTCGGGGATGGAGAAAATTTCGTGTGGGAGGAGAGACAATGCTGTGGTGAACCAGGAGCGATGATGATAGGGTCGGGAGATGAGAGGTTGGCGGGAAGAAAGTGAGGAACCGAGGAGCCAGGACCAGCTGGCTCTTCGCGACTTCCAGAAAAGGCCGCACTGCACACATTTTCGGTTAGTCTACGTACACGCGAGAGACCTCCAGTATTCCAGACGCACCTTCTCCTTCCTTTCTGCGAGTGGCAACTTCCTACACTCCGCCATGTCCGAGTTCTCCGCTTGCTCGAGGTGTTCTTGGAGAAGCGGCGGCGGAACCCAGGCAACGGCTGATCCAAGAGTTATTGGTGGTACAAGGAGGATCCGGTTCGTCATCTTAGCGATGGTCAATGCGTTGATTAAGGCCAATCTAATCGTGAAAGAGGGGTGGTCAGCTAGAAGTTCCGCCAGAGGGGCAACAAAAAAAAACTTGACGAACCGTTGATTGTGGAAGCCAGAATGTGGAAGATAACTTAGGTAGCGAGCCTCCGGGTCCACCGTTGTAGGGACGGGCCAGTCGTCCCTCGTTAAGTTGAGCACATTGCTCTCCGTCGGGCGCCACTTCTCCACCTGGCGCTCTAGCTCCTCATCTTCCACCTCATGCTGTTCTATCAAAGAATCCTCCTGCCCTTTACTCATCACTGGAGCCCCCGCATGCCGAGCCCAGCCAGTACCATGACCCGGTGATCCAAAAGGCACAACAACTCGCGTTGTCGACGGTGGTCGCGTCTCGCTGGCGTCTAGTAAAACCTCACAGCCCTTTGCTTGTGGGTGGTCCTCACATGATAATGAAGGGTATTCTGATAAAGAAAAGGTTGAGAGGGACCGGTAGACGAGGAGGAGAGTTATTGTGAGGAGTGGAAGGCGGAGTCGAGTTGGGATCAGTGGCGGTCGTGGTCGACTCGGCGACGCCATTGTGGAGGGTGGAGAAATGGCGAAGTAGGTGAAATGGTGGATGGGAAATTGAGAAGCAGTAAGAACGTTAGGAGGACAGCAGCCAAATGCTCGAAACAAGTTTCAAGATTTAGTCTGTCAGGCCCGCAGTGAAGAGGAGCGCGTCGAGCCCACGCGCCAGGTGATCGAGTGTTTGGATGTTGATATTTGCGTCTTTCGACGTCCGTGGTTTGAAATTTGTCGGTCGAGCTTGGGAACGAAAGGTGGTCCTATTTACGAACCAGACTCCTCCTCGAACGATCTCACCGCCAAACCAGTCGATGGCAGCCCGCCCACTCCCACTTGCACGACTGAGCTGAGGCACGTCGGCAGGATCATCCGACCTAACCAACAACAACAACCATATCCAAGCAGACACATGCGAAGCGTCCTTCGCTGTTCGTGTTGATTCGACTTTGGCCGAGCAGCTTTTCTGTGGAGAGGGGAACGAAGGGGGACAGGAGGCGTACTGTAGCTGGGGACGAACGTCGCGTTGGAAGGAGCAAAGAGGGAAGACCTGCGGGGTGCCGAGGCGCTTCTAGTCGGGCCGTTGTTTCGCATACAGGTCGGGACGATGGTGTGCTTGGTAACATGATGGGAGGAAGCGAGAGAGCATGATTTTGCTTCCGTGAGGCAATGCCGGGAAGGTTCTCTGGCGCCGTACATACTACATACGGCCGTGCGGAGCTGGAGCCCCACATTTTTACGCTCACTTTCAACTCATCTATTCATGATGGAAGTCAAGGAAAAGTGCCAGAGAATAAACTACACGTCAATGGGAACCTAGGCCACCGTGCGTACTTACAGTGTGCTTGCGGCGCGCGCGCCAGAACATTGGAGCTTCTATTATTCCTTATAAATGCGAAAGCGCTCGTAGACGAGCATAAGCTTTAGGGTGCTTTGATGGCCAGCTTTTCAAGACAGTAATGTAGAGATCAAGCTGCTATAAAAACCGTGTCCGTGATGAATTCGCAACTTCAGCTTCGCGGCCGCCTCTGGCACTGCGAAGCTTCGGAGTCCAACGCACTTTTGTTCCACTCCCCACGCCGCCGAAACGCAAGCACGAGCCGAGCGAGGAGGCGATGGAAGAGCTTGTTCATGTAAGCCTCCGATACAGGGACTCCCCCAGAGGTGGAGCGCTGACCTTACGCCGACAAAATAGCTTGTGCAGCAGCTTTACTCGCCGGGGTTCAGTGAGACGCACAGTGTCCAACTCCGACTGCAGGAGATCGAGCGAAGTCCATCAGGTTGGCTTGTTGGAAGTCTTCTCGTCCACCCTGACGGCAACGTGCGCCTCTTTGCCGCCATCACCTTGAATCTCAAGATCTCGCGCGACCTCGACCAGCTCCCTCCGCACGAGCTCGCATCCCTTCGGAACTCCCTACTCGACTGGATCTCGCAGGCTGCTGCTGCGAGAGAACGTGCAGTCATCCGGAAGCTGGCTGCGTGCATCGCGACGCTCTCTCTCCGCACAGAATGGCCCGGATGGTTGCTCGAGCTCATGTCAAGAGTAGCGACGAGTGGGGAGACCGCGAGGGAAGCTGTGTTGGCCGTTTTGTCGGTCGCTATTGAGACGGTCACACGGGCAGATTTGGTAGGAGCGAAGAGGTGTGTTTCGTTGCTCGATATAAGGATGGGAACAGGTGGGGAGCTGACTTTCTCGCGGTCAGACAGAGCTACATGGCTGCTCTTGGATCCTCCACACCCCATATCGTTTCGACTCTCGGAGATTCTCTGCAAAGTGACTCGCCAGCGGAAGTCAACGAAGCTATCGGCTGCCTCGTTGCTTGCCTTGACGCCGGTCTTCTGCAGCATCAGGAGCTCGGAACGCTCTATCCCCTCCTCCTCCCTCGACTTTCTCAGCCCGAAACCTCTGGAGCGGCGTGCGCTGCCGTCGAAGAAATCGTAGAGCGAAGCTCTGGCGTAACTAGCGGCGTTGGTATGACCCGCTTCGTCAACCGTCAAAAAGTGGACGAACTTATTTCGGGCTGGGTAACTACACAATTTGTTAGCGACACCATACGACAAGCCGTCGAAGAGCAAGAAGCAGACGACGACGCCTTAGCTGTGATGCGGCTGCTGTGCGCCATCGCGGAGCACTTTATCGCATCTTACCTCTTCCAACCGCCACCAGCCGCCTCCAACATTCCCTACCTGAATCTCACCAGTCCAGAAACTGTCGTACTTCTACATTTTCTCCTCCTCATGACCAACTTCCCCGGTCACTCTGGCGAGAGCTACAACGTCAATGAGTTGACTACTGGAGTCTGGATGTCTCTCCAGGAAGAAGCGTCCGACAGGGGACTCGTCAGTGGTCCAGGAAACGGTCGGGAAGGAAGAGTAGGGCACGAGCGCGAGTGGGAGGTGATTAATCCCGTCTTTGTGGCGCTTGCGGATGGTCTTCGCGGACGCGCGAAACGACCACCCGCCGATGTTGTTGCGACTTGGCCGAAAGGTGCGCTCTCTACGATCGAGAAGGCGGAATGAGGCTTATGCGTTGCTGCGAATTAGATGTGCTCGATGGCTTCCGTGTATACCGCTCCACGACTCTGTCGGAGACCATCCTGTACGCGTATTACACTCTTCGAGAATCTATGCTCGGCGGACTGGTCTCCCTTGCCGAACAGCAGCTCAACTCGTCATCTCCAGACCTTGAGGTAAGTAGCAACATATTGGACCATCGAAAGTTTGTCAGCTTACCCACCTCCGATATGAAGGAACTCGAGGCCGTCTTCTTCTGCCTATACGCCGTCCACGAAGCCGTCTTGGAGGACGAAGCCACGCACCTCCCTCGCCTTTTCAGCCCCGCGATCCTCGGCCGAATTCCATCAGAAGGGTATCCTGCACTTCGTGGCACCGCTTTACGAATGGTCGGCGAGTACGCAGGATGGTTCGGATCACAGCACCAAGCTTGTCTTCAGGCCGTGTCGTTCGTCGTTCCGGCGCTTTCAGACCCAGCCCTTTGTGCACAAGCGGCAAGGGCACTTCGGCTGCTGTGTACTTCGAACCGAAAAACGCTGGGCGAGCACGTCGGCAGTTTTGTTGCTGTACTTGGAGGGCTCGAGGGCAAAGTCGAGGTAAGAGTGATGTTTTCCATTGTTCGTCGTATCATGAGCTGATTGCTGGGTTCTGTACAGGATGCTGAGCTGGTCAAAGTTCTCGAGGCTGTCGCTAGTGTTGTACAAGCCTTGCCGGATGACAAGATTGTAGAGCCTTTATTGGTCAGTGCATTCTTCCCGTTGCACACGCGATTCGCTGACCTAAAAATGATGGAAATAGACTCTTACAAATCCGATAGTTGGAAAGTTTCACTCCTCTATCGACATGTTCGGCCAGGTTGGAGCATCCCAGACCTCTTACTTTAGATCTTTGATTGCTGACCTCCTCCATCTGCAGCTCCCGACCGAAGCGCGCGACCTATGTCTGCAGCAGCTAGGTTGGATCACGGCCTGCGCAAAAGGTCTCTCAGATCCAGACGATGACCTCTTCGACCTCGACACAAGCATCGACGACAGCGTGGCTCAACGCGAGTCGTCTGCCGTCGTTCAAAGCGACCCGCGAGTGGCGGAGATGCGAACACGCCTTGCGCACGCTGTCCAGGGAGTTGCAAGAACGTGGGCAGGTGACATCGAAGTTGCTCAGGTGCGTTTTTAAAGCGAATTGCCGGGCTTTACTAACACTCCTACAGGCGCTTGCGGATTACATCAAGCACAGCAGCTCCGACGCCATCCCATCCCCAGTCGGCCTGGACCCACTCGATTTACTCTCTCTAGCGTCTTCGTCTCTTCAAGCTTCCCTTTCGCCCGTTTGGCTATCCATCGCAGCATCTCTCGTGGCTCGATTGACCCGCACCCAAAACGACTCGCAACTCTCGGCGGAAGATCTTGCGAAAGTTGGTCGGCCGATCGAGTCAGCCTTGACAGTAGCTCTGCAAGCGCTTTCGAATCTTCGAGGTGTGCTAGTCTAAGCACGATTGTGTGAGGCATAGCTGATCTCGCTCGCTATGCAGCGATGGACGAGAATCCGGACTTGGTTCAAGCGTTCTTGGCCTTCTGCAACTCGGTGAGCTGGACAGTCTTCGCAGGCTGAGGTTTTAGATGCTCATAATTTTGAACAAGATTGTTCGCAACTTCCCACGAGTCCTGGCTGCGCTTCCGAACCACCTCGATGCCATCTTCACATTCGCCGAACGAGGACTCGGGATGCAAGAAAACTTCTCGCTCCGGGCGAACATTGATCTACTGGTGAGTCACATATTTTCATTGAT
Source organism: Phenoliferia sp. Uapishka_3 (assembly GCA_035521515.1). Classification (NCBI taxonomy): domain Eukaryota; kingdom Fungi; phylum Basidiomycota; class Microbotryomycetes; order Kriegeriales; family Kriegeriaceae; genus Phenoliferia; species Phenoliferia sp. Uapishka_3. The sequence continues at coordinate 30,074 of JASZXU010000146.1, forward strand.
ATATCATTTGATTAATGTTGGCTTGGGAAAAGATCATCTCCATACAACAAACTCGAATGTCATCTTCGTCGGCCGTTGTTTTCGCGCAAACGGTCACCCCGCATACCCAATCAATCCTCCACTCGCTCCTCCTGTCCATTGCTGGGCGCGTACCACGATCACATCTTACCTCACTCAGTGACCTTCTGCATGTATTCGTGCTAAGGGTTCCGGACGATACTCGACGACATCTTCACGACTTGCTTGCCCAGCCAGAGTGGCCCAGCGCAAAAGCGTCTCCAGAGGCGAAGGCAAAGTTCGAGAAGAGCGTGGTGGGGTACGTCATCTTCTGAGAAATCACTAAGCCTCATAGAGTACTGACACATTGCTTTGTTCAGTGCGCGATCGGGTAAATTGGTGAGGGCCGCCGTTTCGGACTTTGCCTTGGTCTGTCGAGGACTAGATGGAAGCGCATACGGTGCAGCTTCTGCAAGTATATTCTCTCGATAACGCAAACATATTACCGATCTTATCAAGGGCGTCATCTATAACCACGGGGCCCTCAGGTTTCTAGAGTGAATCTGGAGCATCTCCTGATCCGCTCTCCGTATCTAGTGGCACGAGGTCAGAGAGAGAAAAGGCAAGAATTAAAGAAGTTGAATAACCACCTGTAAAACAGAAATGGAATCGGGCACAAGGCGAAGCCAACGAATCCCAAAAGCGACGCCGTCCAAGCCACACCAAGCCGCTGAATCATGGGCTTAGCGAATAACGGGAATCCGAACCTGGGGAAAAAGCGTCAGGTTGAGCCGTACATATTGATTCGTCTGGGTCCCTTGTAAAAGCGCACCCGAAGAGTGAGCGCATCATCTGAGCCGATGCGAAGGCGCTCGCCGAATAGTCTGCGCAATAACCCATTAGGGCGAGGTCCTGAGTTGGAAACGTACAAATTTGACGCACAGGTATAACAGTCTCCAATATAGCTCAGACATGCCTACTCGTCGACAATCAGTGGAGTTATCGAAAGGTGAGAGAAGAACCTACTTGAAACTAGATGTTCACGGACAAGTCAGGTATGTACCCCCCTTCAACCTTCCACAAAACGAGGGACTCACAGTCCAGAAAATTCCGAATCCTGTTGCTATTCCAGATAAAGTTGGTGCGATCCAGTGGCTTTTCTGGAAATAGAGCGACATGAGAACATCGACTAGAAACTTAAGTTGTCTCACGCACCGCGCTCCAGCCAAACCAAAACAGGCCTTCATCCGTTGATTAGGAGTGTCAGCCAACTCATTAGGATCAAGATGAAATCTCACTCACCAGCAGCAAAAATCGGTCCACCAACGAATAAACCCGGTAGCCTAAAGGAGGAGTGAGTATCGGTACCGGTATCGTTGCGAGGTCGCAAGGGAAGCTGACTGACCGCTGCTCTGGCACAGGTCGACATCCATTTGCTCTGAAAGCTTTTGCGTATCTCTTTTCAAGGTGGGGAGACGCGAGAAATCCGGAAAGGGTCCCGAGCCTTTTTCAAGCCGGAAGTCAGGACCTTGACAGGGACGTTTGCGACGAAAGGATGGCTCACCCGAGACATATGAGAGGCAAAGAGCCGACGCCAGCGTTCATCCCGTCTTGATCCTGGAACACGGCGGGGTAGAGCTCGAAGAATAGGTAGAGAATTCCGTACACGCATGAGAGGTACAGCCTGCAAGCACAGTTCGTCAGCCTACTAGGAGTCAGTCCATCGTCAATATTGGTCGAGTATTCACGAGATCAAGAGCACGACTGGAAGTGGATAGTCTTAGATGTTTTTAATTATAAACATCATAAGCAGGCAGACTCACTGGGCTCTGTGACAAGCATCAAAATGGGGCGAGCCAACACCTTGGTCACGACGCTGTGCAGAGTCCATTCTTCTCGATCCAACTTGGCCCAATATCGATCGTCTCCAGTCGATTCTCGAAGTTGTTTCGATTTGCGTTGAAGCAGGAAAGGTCCGTAGGTCTCGGGCAGGGTGAATGTGATTGCTATGAGAAGAACCCCTGTGAATGCGAAGAGCACCCAGAAAGACGGTCGAAAGCCGTAACGATCTGAGAGGAACCCGGAAATGACTGGGGCCTAAAAAGGTGGATGAATTATAATCACCTTTCTGGAGAGGGTGAGAGAGCGACGTACCAGTTGAGGTCCCAAATTTGGTGAGATGGTGAAACAGGCGTATGGCAAACCGCGATCAAGGCTTGGCCAGATGTCCTGCAAAATAGGTACGATACTGAGTTCTGAGATGAGTCTGGGAATGTAACTCGCTCTACGTTGATCAAGCCTCCCGAGTTCGTCAACGAACAAGCGGCGAGAATGCCTGCAGTCGCACAAGTGTCAAACTTGCCGGGGAAATCTGGCAAATTTTTCGAGTCTCACCTCCAAGCAGCCTAAAAGCAAGCAGGGTCCCAATATTTGGCGCAAGCGCGCATGGAATGATGAAGATCTGTTCAATCACAAGAGTCAGTGGCGAGACACGACGCGGCGTCAAGTTCAAAAGTCCTCTTGGCTGACCGTGTAAACCGCAAATGTCGCCACAAAAACCACTCTTCTTCCGAGAACCTCAGAAAGTGGAGCCTGGAAATGTTGAGTGTCACTTTATGGACTTGGATCCAGCGGCGACAAACGTACCCAGCAAATCGGCCTGAAAACACATTAGCTAAATAGTCAGGCTAGAGGAAGACTTCCTACCGCACCCAATGACATAGCCCCCCACGAAGATCGAAGTCACCTGTCATAAATGAGGATATGAATCAACTCCCAGTCGCCATTTTTCGCGAACGGAGTTCCACAAACCAAAGTTGTCATGAAGCTTGATACCCCGAAGTGATCCTGGATGGAATGAAAAGCTCCCGAGGGCAATGAACTAGCGAAAGTGGCATTGAAGCAAAGTCTATATTTAAAAATTAAAATTTCAGCGACGGTCGACGCCCCTTCGCAGTCCGTCAACGCCACTCACGCAGAGCTCAATAATGTCAGATACCACCTCTTTCCTCGCGACCACCTCATTGGGTTTTCCATATCTTCTTCATCCCATGTTACGAAAAAAGGATCCTCTTTCTCGAGTACTTGTGTCTTACGTTCTTCTGACGGGGAGTCCGGGAAGTCGTCGATGGGCACTGGATGTCCGTTAGGAAGCTCGGCGAGAGGAAGAGGTTTGACAAGTGAGGGTTTGTTATTTGGGAGATGGGAGGAACGCGGAGATCTCGGCGGAGGAGTAGACTCGACTTGTGTGATGGAGGATGAACGGGAGTCGAAAGGGCTTCTCCCGGATGAGCCCAGGCTGAACTGCATGCGTCGTCTCTGCGTACTCTAAGGAGTTAAACGTAAGATGGAGGGAGAGGCATGGGCCTGTGAATTTTGACATCTGAAGCCGACCGCGGTATATCGGCCGACGGTTGGTGGGAAGGAGGGGGAAGCAGACGAACGACGGCTAAACTGATAAGCGGCTGCGGGTAGAGATCCTGAGTATGTCGATGGACTGGAATTGATTCTTGCGGAACCATTATTCGTGTGAGGTTGAGCGAGGACGTACCCGTAGAAGTAACGCAATGGAAGTTGGCGTAGCCGTGCGTGGCACTGGCACCCAGCGACTGATCGCGCCGGCCTGCGAAGCGTCGAACGCTTTGTCGGTTTTCTAAAATTTGAAAGAGGGGTTTTTATTTCTGCGACAGAAGTTGGACTCAACGTCTGTTCTTGTTGAGAGTTCGAGCCCCAAGTGAAAGACAGCTCATCGCTTCTGATTCCTGAAGATCACTACATCGTCTTCTTGACGTCCAGCGGGGCCGATTTCTGAGCGCGGGCGACCACATTACGACTGTAGAGATCCGATAACGAGGCATCCTCCGACTTACAGATGCGACTGCCCCTCAGATGCAGGTGCTCCTAGGAGGTTCACGGTCAGATTTCCTCCACCTGACGCCATCCATCGCAACCGGGCTTGGCGACGGCAAAAGGGAAAACACTTGCGGAACTCTGTGTCTATAACGAAAGGGAGAATCAGCCACCCTACGATTGGCCTGCATCCCGAAGCGAAACTGCTCACGATAATTTGAACGTCTTCGGTTCCCCTGACGTGCGTCCTCGGCGCGACTGCATTAGGTGAAGGACCACCATCTCAAAGGGCGATTGTGAAGATTAGGGTTCGGGTTGTTTGCCGATTTGAGTCGATCACAGCGTGTCCGACACTCAGATGTCGGCGTCTGAGCATGTCACCGCGACGGTGTGCGTGGAGGCTTTCCTCCCGTTGACACTTAGAGCTCCCGGAAAGTATGTCGTATTCCTAGTTGGTATTATGTATTTCCAAGCTTCCTACTGACCCTCATAGTTGAGCCCCGTCGAGTGGTCGTGCGGCGAGTGCCTTTCGCTCCTGCTTCGCCTGAACGTGCGCTTGTTGTACCTGCGAAATGTAACCACGCAAAGTCAATCACTCTAATTCCTTCAACAAATGATTCCCTGGGTTGATATAACCATCTCAAACGAAAGGCCAGCTCACCATCTCCCTCAAAAGCATTCCCTTGGCTCCCAACCTCTCCTCGGTCATCCTAAACAAATACGCGTCCAACCCGCCCACTTTATCAATCGTCCTGAGCGCTCCAGTAGTGACCTTCAGCCGCAGACTCTTCCCGAGCGCTTCACTCCAAACGGCCTTGGTTTGAATGTTCGGCAACCAAGTTCGGCGGGTCTTGTTGGAAAAAGTTTCGCCGACTGCGTTTCCGGACATGATTGATCGACCGTCGTAGAGACCTGTTGAGAGTCGTTTGGGATTGAGAGCCGCGCGGGAGGTCGCTCGAAGGAGGGGAGCGGAGGGGATCATTCGGAAGTTTTTGGAAGGGTGATAGATGGGAGGG
>JASZXU010000147.1:0-34881 GCA_035521515.1 Phenoliferia sp. Uapishka_3
ATTGCGAATAGTGGAAGTGGACTACTAACATAAGAGGAACATTAGCTTCACTTCTCACTCTCATAAGATATCAGTTTTTGCTGACAGTCTCGCCTGCCGCTCCTCCTTCAGCTTCCCCTTCGACTGCTCCACCCTCCTCTTGGCGCCGCATCATGCGGGCTGCAGGGTCCCCAGCAACACGAAAAAATACGTCCACTGTACAGAACATCAATAGGAGATACAATGATGCATAATATGAATACGCACCCATGGCACCGGGTGGATTGGCCTCCGCGACCTGTTCCAATCCGCGCCGCCGTAAGCAAAATTTTCACAATGGCCGCGAAGTTTCCAGACTTACTTTCAACCGCATACCGGAACGGCTGGAAGAGGCTGAAAGATAAGAATTGAGCGATAGTGTGGCTTTCGCGCCACTTGAGAACGTACGGGGTCCTGTAAGGAGTCTCACTTGACGACCCTTGAGCTTCGGATCCGCAAAGGCTGTAGAGGCCAATGTCGCCGCGAAGAACGCAATCAGGTTTGAAATCCGCATGGTGAAGAAAATTTGCTCTAATCGATCCAGTCGAAGAAATTGAAGGTGTGGAAATTTGAGAGTAGCAGACCAGCTGCAATCTAGAGCCGAAAGTCAAGTCAGTTTGGGTACGGCGAGGCGACAGCGCAAAAGAGAGGAGTATTAGACAACCTGAACAGTAGGAAGGTAGAGAGCTGACGATGAAGAGTCACTCGAAGAGGTCGTCCGCGAAGGTAAGAGCGTTTAAAGGGAAAGAGGCGACATTGGGTCAAGATCTTGAAATAAGATGCGGATTGCTTACAGCCGGGAATGAAACTCGCACGATGAGCGATTAACAAGGAGTCTCGTCTTCTGCATGGAAACTGATCAGTCGGGTGTGCTCCAAGAACTTCAGCGAGGTGACGTTGCCTGCCATGTTCAGCCTGGGCGTGAGCGACTGGGACGCGAAGGTACTTGGCACCGCTGCCCAAGTATCCGCTGCAACTCGGCGTCGGAAACGCCGACGTTTCGAGTGGCTCCGATGTCCCGTATCCGTCATACGAGTGAGAGATTGCCCAATAGGTCTTGTGTGAGGCGTGATGAGCTGCCCAAGGCAAGGCGTCGAACTCTTGGGCGGCGAGACCGACAATCCGCATGCAATATGTGGAGTCTTTATTTACCAGAGAGTCGAATCACTTTGGAGACAACCGGTTAGGTAGGTCCTAATCTACAGCAACGAGCTGAACAAGGACATGTACTACGCACGCTAAATTGAATCATTTTCAAGCAGTCACATATAAGCCAGGTCAATCCAGACCCTCCAATTACTTCGACATTCAATCCAACCCTAGCTACCACCCATGTGCTTGCAGCCTCTCAAAAGGTCTCGTATGGTTTGTCTCTTTCCCCCAAGGAATTGAAACCCTCACTCCCACTATCCGACTCGTCGACCAGCTCCCCTAAGCAGTCGACGCCGAGCGTCCATCTTCGTACACATCGTCATCTGGATCCTCAGCCTCGAGTTCAATCCCTTTCGAAAGACACAGGTCCCGCAGACTCTTTACCTCGACCTCGTAAGTTTGACGTGTCATCTGAGCCAGGTTTCCGATGAAAGTCACAATTTTCAAAGTCGTGTCGTGATCGCTGATGAAGGCGTGAAAGTCTTTGGCCCAGGTGAAGATGTACAGACGCTCGACAGACGACCGGGAAAAAAGGCCAAGAAGGGCTTCCAAGACGTCGTGGTCGGCGTCGACAGTGAGAGTCTTGAGCTTCGGCAGGGCCAGCGGTTGAAAATCCTTGAAAGCTGCCTGCTTATTGTCGGGCGTGAGATGGAAATAGTAATCATCGAGGTGGAGTGCTTCGAGGCTTGGCGAAACTTTACGTAAAAGAGTCGAAAGGGAGGATGGTGAAAGGTTACAGCAGCCAGCCAGCTGAAGATGTGAAATCGGGGCGTGCCAGTCGAGGTCGGCAAAACCTTCATCGACGAAATTCCCATATTGAATGGAGAGCGAACGAAGGTTGCTCAATTCTCCTAGTGAATGGTACAATCTCTCGGTACCCCCAGGGCTGACGAAAACGGCGAGATCGAGTTCACTGATATTCGGGAACCAAGATAGGAAGTTCCCAAGCCACGTTGCTCCAATCCGCTCCAGAGTATAACCGACGCGCAGACTTAATAGTCTGCTTCCAGTCATGATCAAAGCGTCATTTACTTCCCTCTGCTGAAGGTGCGGTGGGCTTTTAGTGCCGTCTAGAACATGGACGTCACTTTCCACGAGGTCGAAATTGAGTGACTTGAGGTTCGGAAGTAGGTGAAGGATTTCCGCCAGCATGATACGGCGAAGGCGGGCGACATGCTGGTGGTTAACTCCTTGGATAGCGGCTCCGGCCTCAACGGGGTAGGTAACAAGGGAAGCCAGGCGTTGGTGAAGAAGGTGTTCGGGATCTTTGGAGACAGCGGAGTCGTCTCCAGGGAAGATTTGCGAGATCGTGATTTCTGTGACGTGACACGCGTGGCGAGGAAGAACATCGACGAGAAAAAAGCCGATATCTTCGATAAGGCTGTTGGAAAGGTCGAGTTTCTACAGAGTGTCGCGTTAGCCGGCAGAGGTGAGCAGTTCAGATTAAAAAGCTCGACCTACTCTCCAAATGTATTTTTGCGCTAATGTGGAGAACTCTACATCGAGCAAAGCAACCGCGAACATTGCTTTGTCCCCCTTGGCGCCAGACTCCCTGTCGAGCTCATCGACCTTGTCGACAATGATGAAGCGGATCTGGCAACAGTAATATCAGAAGCGAGCTGAAAAGCGGAGTGATGACAAATACTCACCTCAGGTGGGAGGCCGCTGAGGCTCGCTTTCTGACGGTCCCAGTGCGAAACGGTATTAGTGTCCAGCGCGGATACCAGGCCGGGCGCGAGTGACTTGAACATTTTTGCTGCGGGGGGATATTGTGTCATTACAGTGATCATCTGGCGACGTGAAATTACGTGAGAGCGGGGGCCAAGGTGCGAGTGAGCCCAAGCTTGCTTGTCAGCTAGCACGCCGGCTTAAGCGAATCAGTGATCATAGCCTACCGTAGCTTGACGGTAGACCAGTCAATTCGGCCTATCTCTACGCCCAAGTCTACGAGCAGACGAGCCGCATCGCCGGTGCGCCGCGCTCGAAGTTGTCCGAGTGGGTCACGCTAGCACCGGTGCTTCCTGACACCCTGGTAGCAGCGAGTCTCCCACAATGAGCAATCAAGTACGCCCTAAGGGACCTCTGGACCCCCAGTACCCCCTCGCCGACCCACGCCCACCCGCGCCAGACTCAGAACGTTCGCGCGCAAGCGGGCATCTCCTCCAAGCCAGTCATTCGCTCCCACGACCCACCTGAGGCTCCAATGTTCGAAGTACGTGCCACTGTTGTTGAATCTGGGGTGGGTTGGATGCAAGGCGAGACGTGGCCGCGTCCGGTAGATCTGGCTGGTGGAGGCGGAGCCGACGATCCTCTAATGACGTCGACGGCGGCAAAGAGCTTTACGGCACAAGGTGGACGAGAGCGATGGTTGAAGTATGTAGGTGGTACAGCACAGTTGTCGTCAGGGTGAGAATGGGGAAGACAGGAGAAGCGGCGGCGGTGTTTCTTGGCAAGCGGCGCAAGTTGCAACTCGACGTTTCAACGGTCGCGCCTTTCCTTCATCCATTCTCAACCAGACCTCAGCAGCAATACTCTTCGCGGCCAGCTTCTCACTGTAGCTGTACGCCTAGCAACACAATAAGCCCGGCCAAGCAATCAGCCCCAAGCCCTCTCGTCCTCGGCGTCGCCCCCGTATCACGTATTTCCGCCATACCTGAACCAGCTTCCCTCCGACCATGTCAGCTCTTGCCAAGCTCACCCGCTCGTTTGAGAAGATGCCAGCTCGCCTCGACCGTTTTAAAGAAAGTGTCGCATGTCAGTCGGACCCCTTTCTTCGCGAGGGGCTACTGTACCCCCACACGTCGAAACATCAGCTCATGCTGACAAACCTCTTTTCGCTGGCAGACTCGATAAATCCAAATCGTTAGCGAATACCATCCAACAAGAGGAATTGATGCCAGAGGGCGACATCGAGAGCTGACACCCGGCTTCGTACAGACCGCCACGATGAGGCTTTTGAGAAGGAGATCGATGCCATTCGGACTGAAATTGCGATGGGTCACCGCTTTGAGTCCTTCGGTGCCGAAAGGGATGGAAACGACGTCAAGTGGTCAGTCCGCGCTCGCATTTGTTTGTTGTCAGGCAGCGCGAAGTGAGCTAATTCTACTCATGTACGTCGACTCCAAGGCACATCGATGGTCATGATGCATTCTGGGCTATGTGTGAGATAATATAAAGTCTTAAAAAACCGAAGAGCCATATTTACACGAAGATCTCCAACAGCGGAGCTTATCGAAGGCGCTCAAGAGACGATCCACATCCTTGACTGGCGAGTCCCATTCTTCCCTTCGTAGCTTGTCTTTCCTTCTAAGCTCAACTTGCTTATATCTTCCAGGTGGCTCACCCCTGAACTCTTCCTCCGTCGTCCTCCCGCCAAGCACCCCGAAGTTCGTTCAAAACTCCGCCTGACAACCTCCGTGGCCCTAACCTGATTTCGAAACGTAGTACCGTCTCGACCGACTCCTCCTCAAAAAAGCAGAGCAGGGAGTGAAGATCTTCATAATCGTCTACAAGGAGGTTACGCAGACCATGAGTTCGTGGAATAAGTCAAAGAAGAGGGAAGCTTTGCTGACGTCTCACGGTGGTTAACGTTAGCGATGTCGTCGGCGCACACAAAGCACCATTTGGAGGACATGCATGAGAATATTGCGGTTATGAGGTGATTTTATTCATAGCACCCGTATGTAGAGGTAATTTGGCTGACCAGGATTTTTCAACGCAGGCACCCAGATCATCTCGGAGGAGAGATTACGCTTTGTGGGTTTTGTCTCTCCAGGACGAGGGATTGAGTGCTGATATCTCTAGCGAATCAAAAAGACTGGAGCCACCACGAGAAAGTGAGCATTCGAGGCATCCTCTGCAAAGTTGCTAACGCGTAAAATGTTTACCTCAAGGTCGTTCTCGTTGACAACATCTACGCTTGCATTGGTGGTGCGCCTTTTCTCCTGATTATGGAGCTGGGAAGAGCTGAGTTTTTGGTCACAGGCCTGGACCTTTGCTTCGGTCGATGGGACACTCACACCTTTGTACGCCTACTTTACGTCTCAGTTCTTGACGCATCACAACGACTGACTTGAAGGATGTGATTCGACCTTGACTTTGCGCCACAGCCCCTGGCGGACGTTCATCCTACTGATTTCGCTAGATCTCTTTTCGCGGGACAGGATTATAACAACGCTCGTGTTCAAGATTTCCAGGCGGTGGACCACTGGTGAGCGAAACCTCGGTCGCTCTGAACGTATCGTTCTGATATTCGAACCATGCTTGAAGGGTCTCGAACCAGCAAAGTCGACTCGAAACTGCAAGGATGCCATGGCACGACGTTCACATGACTCTCGTTGGCCCTGTTGTTATGGATATTGTTAGTCCTCTGCTCTTATTACATCTTCAATTTATTCTCACTAATCGATTTGTACCAAAGGCCCAACACTACGTCGAACGTACGTGTCTCGACTCCATCTTGTCTTGATATCTTTGTTGCTCATTTTCGACAATATGGACTCCAGGATGGAACTTCATTCGCTCGATGAAGTACAACCACGATCCCCGATACGAACACCTCGCCTTCCCCCACGTTGTTGGCGAGAACGACAACCCCCAGGAGGCGATCGTTCGACACCCTCACCTACACAAGTGGAAGGTGCGTCCCCCATCCTCTTTTCACGTCTAATAAGCGAATTACTCAAAACGATTCGCCTGCTCCCAGGAAATGGGAAAACAATACACACTCCATGCACTCGGCGAAAATGAGGGAGGTCGAAAGCCTTTCGGTGGATTGGGACCAAAGGGAAATATGCGCGTGCAGTGTCTGAGGTCTTCGGCGGATTGGAGTTCAGGTATTTTGACTGAGCACAGTGAGACCTTTTTCCCTTTTTGAACGTGACGGAAGACTGATTTCTGCGCTTCAGGTATCCAAAACGCGTACATACAAGTTAGTCGCCTTGACGTTCTATGATCGAAGGCGTTCACTGACCACTTTCTCATCAAGATGATTTCGGAGGCTAGTAAGCTGATTCGTATCATCTAGGGGTAGTTTTTCCACTCCTGATCATTACTTCTTGACTTCTAGATCACTTCGTCTACATCGAGAATCAGGTGAGCCAGGACGAGAGGATCGAGGGGCATACCAGGTTTTGACGCTTGTCAAATCTTTCATGCAGTTCTTCGTGACCAACACCAGACCGGGTGAGTAAAACTGGAATCAGTATCAGTATTGCCATAATTTTCTCATCACGCTTTCGACAGATAATGGACCTGTCCAGAACCTCATCGGAAAAGCCATTGTCGAGCGGATTCTCAGCGCTGCTCGCTCGGGGAAGAAGTTCAAAGTCGTCATTGGTGCGTAAAGCTGCTTCTCGTGGTGGAAAAGCAGTTTGGTGATGCTTAACATCATTTGCTCCCATAGTCATCCCCGCCATCCCTGGCTTCAGCGGCGACCTACACGGCAACTCTGGAACCCTCGCAATCATGGGAGCTACATATCGCTCCATCTGCCGAGGCGAGACTTCAATTATGGGCACGATCGCGAAGGAAGGCTTTGACCCCCACGAGTACATTTCGGTCTACAATCTTCGCTCTTACGGTTTGTCAAGCCTTCCCTTTTCCCGTGGTCGACCTCATTTCCTTAATCCCTCTTTGGCACAGATCGAATCAACAATGATCCAGCGAGGCTGAAGCGAATGGCAGAGGCGTCAGGACTCGACTTTGATCATGCTCAGACTGCCCTCGCTCGGTACGTCTAGGGAAAGGATGCCTCGGACCGAGAGATTGTCATTAATTAGCGCTCGTCGCCAGCGTCTTTTTGGGTCCTGATGCTTATGAGCAAGAGTTGGAAAAGAATAAAGACGTCGTTTACACTTTGGGAACTGGTTCGTCCCTTCACTTTTCTCCAACAAAAGTGCGAGTCCGCTGACACCTCCGCACCGCGTGATGATGAACAGAGGGTGGCGAAGCACTCAGTCTCGGCACGGAGAGCGAAAGCAAGGTCGCAAAGAAGAAGGACGACGCTCCAAAAACCATTGCGATCCCTCTCCCGGCTACTTACGAAGACGCCTGGGACCAAATTCACAAGTTCGAGCAAGGTAGTCAGGTTCAGGAGGAGATCGCAGACTCGGTCGGTCATCATTGCCTGCAGGGAACGGGAAGCTTGCTTGATGAGAAGTGGTCTGGAGACGAGGAGAGCGAAAGACTAGCCTTTGTCACTGAGGAGCTCTACGTGAGGCGACCTTTTGCCGCGCACTTTCGTCGCCGCTGAATTCTTTCTCCGATAGATTCATACGAAGCTCATGATTGTTGATGACCGCCGAGTCATTTGTGGTTCGGCGAATCTCAACGTCAGCTCTTTATACTTGACAAATTGTTGTCTTCACTCACTCTTTCTGTATTAAGGACCGCTCGCAAATGGGTGATCACGACTCGGAAATTGCGCTCGTCGTTGAAGACAACGAACAGCTCGAATCCCAGATGAACGGTTCTCCCGTAAGGTATCCCTTGAGACCCAAGCGAACCCGAATGTTGACCACCAAGGTTTACAGTACATGGCCACTCGTTACGCTGCTACACTTCGCAGACAGCTCTGGAAGGAGCACCTGGGGTAAGCGCGGTTGTTTTGGTTTTGATCGCCGATCAGGTGCTAAAGTTTCATGTACCCAGTCTAATCGAGCCTCAGTGGTGTCCTAGTTCAGGCAACGAGCCAGTCACACCAGCGATGACTCCCGTTGGAGCGCCGCAGATTGACGTGACGAGCTCAGAGGAGGATCGCAAAGTCATGGTCGGTCTCTGTGCTGCCTCTTTGTAGAAGATGCTGAAGTTTTCGTTTACTAGGATCCGCTTTCGGATGAGACGGAAGCTCTCTGGAAGGGTACTGCGGACTCGAACGCTCAGCTGTTCGAGAACGTTTTCCACTGTGTAAATCTTTCCTCATTGGCGACCGTCGCTTTTTTCTGAACGATGATTATTCCTACTAGGTTCCGGCGAAGGGTATCAAGGATTGGACGAGCTACCAGGGTACTATCATCATCTCGTCAGTTTCCTCGACACGACTGACACTGAAGCTCGATTATGCAGAGTACGTGCCTCAAAAGCCCATGAAGCCTGGACACGTTGCCCGCCCCGACATGCCTGTCTCTTACATCAAAGTCTGTCAAAAGAAAAAACGTTCTCTTTCATGTCAGATCACAGACTAATCAATCGCCTCACTTCGCAGGAGAATCTAGACAAGGTCCGCGGTCACCTCGTAGCCATGTAGGTTTTCTCTAGAATCGAATCCTCATTCTTTCGCTGACCTAAGGTGTGTCGAAGGCCTCTCGACTTCCTGGAGAACGAGGATTTGTTAGCGTTGGATGCCTCCGTCAACCCTGTCACTCTGGCGTGGGTTTCTTTTTATTCCAAATTGTTTCGGGAAGAGCCAATTACTGACTCAATCTCTCATTGTCACCAGTATTTACCTCTGAACGTAGCTCTTTTGCAAGCAGTCTGTGCCCTATGGTCCGAGCCTGCCTTTTTGTCGTGCTGGAAAGGCGCCAACGAGGTTGAGCGGTAGGCGACAGCTACCCATTTGAGGATTTCTAGAGACGTCATCGTGCTACTTGAGTGCTCACCTCCCTACCTCGCGCCAGGCAGAAAGACAAAAGTGGAGTAAGGTCTCAGAGTAAGCTTCCATCTAGGCATTCGAAGTGCATTTGATAAGTGATTGACTGATTGTACTTCCTGTAGGTCTCAATTTCATGAGTATCAGTCGCGGAGCACCGATTTCGAACGTCGTTGGGGAAGAGTCAAAATTGACGCCGACGTTGCCGCGATTTGTAACTCTCAACAGGCAGTCGTCTCGAGACAGGAAAACAATGCGTGGCAGAAAGAAAATCAAATATCAAACATTTCTATCAAGGTGTAGGGGGGTTTTGATGCCGAGCTCTAAAATAGTTGGGCCGTCGTGTGCGATTTACTGCAAGCTGTTTCCAATTCGGTGAACTTGTTTGATACTAATTCTTCTGCCGAGGGCAGTCGAAAGAGTCAAGTCCTACCCATTCCGGTGCCATTAGAAGGCACGAAGAATGAGTAAGGTACTTAATCACATCGAGACGCTCTTTCGGGCGCTAGTGATACGTACCAACCTCGAGGGTACAACACTCACGTAGCAAGCTCAACTACCTCTTTCGAGGGTTGAACAAGCAAACGCACCGGCTTACAAAAAAAAAATTACTCGGCATCGAAGAAGAGATGGAAGAAGGAGTTAAATCTGGGGGGGGATGCTGATCAGAAAGGTTGATGTCTAAGGAAGTGGCGGAGCGGCTTACCCAAATGCAATGCCATACCAGTGTCGGGCAAGATGTAGTGGTCTTCTTCATTGTAGAGTGAGAAGAAGACGATCTTTGATAGATCTGATTGTGATGAAGAGGAAAGGACCGAGTGAGCGATCAAGAAATGAGAGCGCAGTGGCGACGACGTGCTTACGGGTTGGTGGAGGGATGCCGTGTTCCGATAGCGGTCCAAAGTATATGTTGGCAGCGAATAGATCTGTGCAAGTCATCAAAAGTTAGCACTGGAGCGAAAAGTGGCCTTCCCCAATCCATACTATGTGGGCTCGTGCTGAGAAGGTAGTGGAGTCAGCGTTGAGCCCGGCAGCAAAGAGACTGGAGAGAGTGACGTACCTAGGCCATGTGCTCAGACACAGAAAAAGATGTGGATAGACTTTTCTGATTCATGTTTGCGGAGTCGATTCTTTTGACAAAGAAGTTGTCGGTTGGTGAGCGGCTGACTTTGGAGGGTGGTGGCGTCAGGCGCGTTGGGTGAAGTGATGAAGGAAGAGAGAGCGGGTGGCAGGAAACGGCAACTTTATACCCAAATTTGTCTCGGCTGTGAACCGGTAACTGCCTATCTGTCCCCACCTTCCGGACGAGCCGTTGGATTCCCGAAATGAGGTAAAACAAAGTGAAGGGGACCCAGCTTGCAACGTCGGCTGACCTGTTTGCATGTGCTTGGGCGGATGGAGCTAAATGCGTTTCTCGTGCAACTCGATCTTGAATCTAGACCTGTAGTCCATGGAGGTAGCCGTTGGACGCTGATCGACTCCGAGGTCACGTCGGTACATTGAGTCGCCAACGCCTCCCGTGCGTGACGTATCTAAAATGATGCGCCTTCACAAACAGCAGTACACGAGCAAATGATTATAATCTATACTCTTGCTTCACATCCCACACCACATATCAAGCTGGATACAACCGTGCAATGACTTCGGAGCACCCAACCGGTCCTCAAGAACGCCTTCACCCGCATCCGCCTCCACCATTGACTTTATCAGGACAATCATCTCAAGACTCTCCACCCATTGATTCAGAGAGCCTCTCTACTTACGAGAATTACGTCTCTCAAACCACTGCCACATCTCCCACCTCCGCCTCCTTTCCCCCACCGGATTCACCTCTCCATCATCTCGGGCAACACTCGCCAGCAAGGAAAAATTCTAACCCTGAGCCTGAAGTAATATTGAATGTTGGAGATACATTTCCATCATTAGAAGCTTGGCAACTCCGGTGCCTTTATTACGCCTGTGAGGCTTTTCTTGCTGCCGCGGCCTGCATCCTCAAGCGCCCGAGGCTGACACTGTATATATGCCCTCCTAAAATTTGTTCAGTTTCCACGTTCAACCCGGTAAACATAGAATTTGGAGCACCAGCCTCCTTCCACTGCACTGGCCGCATACCTTTTGCATCAACATCGAAGGCGTCGGAGGAGGCGCCGGCTTGCGAATTCAACATTACTGCAAACCCGCAAGACTCGTTCAGGATACTGAAGCTCGAGAGTCAGCACACTTGTAGGCCATAAGAGGAGTCTATGCAGATTTGGGCACAGTTTAGTGGGGAAGTCAAGTCCTTGAAGTTGAGTATGTCGGAGGTGAATGGGTGTGAGCCACAAGCGGGGCCGAGTGGGGCTGCAAAAAGAAAGTGTGAGAGTGCAAGAGAGGGGGAGAAGAAGAAGAAGAAGAAAGTCACGTTCGAAGAGGAAGAGATGCAGCCCCATCAAAATCCTATCGGACGCGGAGGCAATGCTGAATCTTCTGTTTCTAGGTGAGGATCCATCTCTCAGAAAATTTGAGAGGTGTAGTCATTGAGCTAATCTGACTTCCTTTATTGGGTCTTCTAAGTGATGGCGAAAGCTCTAAACCATTGGCAGAGCTGCTGGGGATGAAGAAAAAGCTGGAGCGCCGGAAGAAAGGAGCCGGTTCGGAAGAAAGGAGGAGGAAGAAGACTGGCCGTGTTGCTCCCGTTGTGGCGTCAAACGCTACTCCAGGGGGCGACAGCACCCCGTCAACTTCAACGACAATCCCAATCTCTCTCTCTTTGGCACCTTCTAGATCCAGCGCTGTGTATATGTCAAGCAGCCACAGTACTCAACTGGTCCCTAATGTTCCCAGCCACCCCAGCCTCGTCACGAACTCCAACGTCGCCGCCAGCTCCAACATTCCCAATGTCACTGCCCCATACTCCATTCCTCATTTAGCGTCCAACGATACTTCTTCTGCGAGTCACATTCCCTCTCCCCATACTTCATTCAAACCAACCTTGTTCGAATTCCTCTCTTACCTATTATCCCCCTCCCTCACTCTGTACGGCGAACTCTTCCTCCACGCTGGCCTCACAAACAGGTCCCGAATCACGAATTTGCTTTGCATGGAGAAGGCTGAGCTGGAGGAGTTTCTTGCATTTTTGGGAGCGGGTGTGGAGTTGGGTGGGGGAGTTGTGATTGAGGGGTTGAAGCCGTTTTTGCTAAAATCGGTGTTGCCCAAAAATTTGGAGAGGGTCAGAAGGGAGATCAAAGAAGGGTTGAGAGTAGCGGAAGCTATTCAAATAATGCTTCGTTAGGAGAGCAGCGAAAGGGAAGATGAGGACACTGGTAGACACTGTACATAAGACGTGCAATAGGCGCACGGCATGCCTTCACCACGGCCGGGCAGAACATCATATTAGCGCTCTATAGGTTTTTCCATTGCAAAGAATAACGCGGTATAGTGCCTACAGCTTTGCTAAAGGCGGCGAGTCGGGCATTCGTGATCGCAAGGCGGCGATGACTTCAGTCGTCAACGCACAAGACTTTGTAATGAGGCGAGGTCAGTCGGTTCTCGTCATTATATTTCGGGGAATATATAGCTTACAGTTAATGCATCGTAGTCATAAGCAGCTAGAACAGCCTCTCCTTTTCCGACTTGGGCTTGTTGCCTGCAGAAGAAATAATCGTTGATCCATTAGCCGTCGTTCCTTGTCAGCAACGTCAATGAGAGGGAAAACCAGCTCACTCGTAGCTATATATCATATACTCCATCTTGAACTTTCTCTCCTTGACCTCTATCAACTTATGCGCCACCAGGACCGTATCTGGCCAAAACGACGGTCGCTGCATGGCACAACGCAGTAGGTTAACTACCCACTCTCTCCATCCTCTATCCCTCGAATTTAGAAAGAGGCTCACCAAGTAGGAATTGGACAAAAAGCCAAGAATCAACCCTTTCCCAACTCCGACTCCGCGAAATTGTGTGGCGATAGGAGCGGGAAATGATTTAAAGAGAGCGGCGATGAACCATAATCGACCTGCTTCGGCCCATTTGAAGTAGACCTACGAAGAGAACGTTTGATTAAGAATAGTTGGAATAAACAACTTTGAACGAGGAGAATCCTCGGATTAAGCGGGGAGACGAACCGTGTTCGTAACGTGCTTGTTCGAATCCTTTCGCACTCCAATCACGTCAGTACGATCAGAAGGTGAGGTCAAGAAATAAACGCACCTGATCTGACCACTGAGCCTGAACTTCCATGAACCCATCCTCCGAGTAGCCATTCTCAAACGCGTATGCTCGAGCTGCTTCCCGACCTTTGAGGTACACCTCCGGAAACTTGATGCCGTAAGGAATGATTGGGTCGCTCATCAGATTCAGATGCAGGAGAAGGAGGTAGGTGAGTTGGGTAGGATGAGGCGGAAAGGAAAGTTGGCGCGGTGTAGCCGGGGAGCTAGCCGGAGGCCGGTGCTTATGTAAGCGATCGCGATGGTAGTAATGCGTCCAGGGAGAGCGAGAGAGACATGCGACTCCTTGTCACGGTGGAAGATCCTGACGTTTTGTTTCTATATCCCATAAAAATGATTCCTTCCTTCGAAGAGATTAGAAGGAACGTAGCACTTGCAACCGCCACCGCCACTACTAACTGGACACGCAATTATCAGCCCGCGTGTTGGGTTCATTTGTTTTTTTGCCTCGCGGTATCGCTCGGCCTCTGTTCTCATCTTGCCCCACTTTTCGGCTCACGACTTTATCTCCTCGCACTTGATCTCAAACACTGGAACACGACCTACGGAATGAATTCTGGCGCTGGGGGTCACCCCGGCAAGGATAAGGACAAAGGCAACGGACTCATCCTCCCGCGTCCAATCGCTTCAATATCAACAACCGCACTTCCTCCACCTCGCTTCTCACCAGGACAACCACTCGATAGACAAAATATAAGTCCTTTAAAACATTCCCTCCCTTCTTCATCATCCGCGAAACCACCTACAAAACGGCAGAAGTCAGCTTCAACTCCCATCCCGGCCAAGTCTGACTCGATCGCAACCTCGCTACTCGCAACCCAATTCACGAACGCACTTTTAGAAGCTCTGGTCGTTCATTTTCTTCCAGTCGTACCTCCGACTGGCTGGACTGGAACTACCCAACAGTGGACGAAGCTTAGAGATGAGGAGGTAGCTTGGTGGAGGAACCCAAAGGGCATTTTGGGCGGCATCCCTATACCGTACGTCGGTATCTGTTCGTGGCTCTGGATTGAGATTGATTGACTTACCTTTATCTGGGGCAACAGGGAGGATGGCATCTTGACGGACGCGCACAAAGTCGACCTAGAGTTTCGTATCGTTTCTTATCGAGTAAAACATGGAATTCCCCGCCTCACTCTCGATCATATTCCTCCTCCTATTCTCGATCAACCTTCATCTCTCGCCACCGTCACAAAGCCAGAAGAAATCGACGAGTTGGAGGAGGAGGAACCCATCGCGCCGGCGCGCGCGCAACCAACGCGACCCACTTTAACGACTGAGGACGCGCGTCGACCGAGTTGGAGACAAGAAAGCGCGGGTTGTATAGTCATTGAGGACTCGCCAGAACCGGAAGATGTGAAACCTGGGACCGCTCCGAGTCCGCTTAGGTCCACCGCGAGTCCTCCTCCACCGCCTGCTTCGCGAGTGGCTAGAGCGGAGGCGAGGGAAGAAGAACGTCGAGATAAGACTCCAGTTAGGGTGCCACTGGATCGGTCGTTATTCTTGGATCCTGTTGAGAGGGGCCCTACGACGTCTGGCGCTTATAACCCGCCTCCTCTATCTACTACAACTCCAACTTCAAGCTCCATCACCACTCCCTCACCCTCCATTCCTCCGTTCCGACCTTCATTATCAATCTCACAACCTCAACGCAGCGTAATCTCCATCCCCAAATTCAAACCGCGACTAAGTCTCAACCACCAATCTCAACTCTCCATTTCTTCCCTCCCACCTTCTACCACACCTCCTGCGCCCTCTCAAATAGTCTACGGATCCGCCACTTCTGCTTCTCCTCGTTTACAGTTCGCTTCTCTCCCTCCTCCGCCACAACCCGCCGTTCGACTCCTGCCGACACAAACACAAACACAAAACGCGACTCCTCCGCCCAGTGCCATCACCACAGAATTTCACATCTACGATCCAAGTCGGGAGAAACAAACTCGACCTTCTTCAAATCCGCCACCTACTCTTGGAAAGATTCGTAGATCCTCCCAGCCGCAAGATTCGTTGTCGTCGTCGGGGTATCTGCTTTCGCCGATTGCGCCGGATGGGTTCGCTACGAATCAATTGCAGAAGATGGTTCAGCCTAGACCTTTGCCTCAGCCTTCGAGAACGAATGAGCCTACGATTTCTCGGCGGGAGATGGAGAAAGCTTTAGCAAGCCTTCGGAAGGCAGGTCGAGCGAATTCGTCGGGGGAGATTCGACCTCCACAAGCGCCACCAATGGGGCAAAGCTCCGCTTCAGTACAAGAAGTTTCTCATCGTCGTCAATCTTCTGGAGAAGCTCGAGATACGGCAACTCAGCCTTTGTCGTCGTCGGGATATGCTCGACTGCCGACGGCACAAAATTCCGTTCAGTACCAGCGACGGCCCATGTCGGCACATGGATCTGATGCGCATTCTCGAGCTAGTACAGAATCACATTCGCTCGCTGGTCTTGGAGTATCGGCTCAAGAGGCTTTGGAATACCAGGCTCAGGTAATGACGAGACATCAGTCTAGGAGGTCGATACCGAGCATGAGTATCTCGCCGCAGAACTCGCCCACTGTCGCATCGTCTGGCGCTTTTGGTGGTTCGGTACAACATCAATCGACGTCGACAGCTATTCCGACAGCACCTCTATCCTACGTCCAAATTCGGTCCCATCTCGAGGATCTCATGAAAGTCAGAGATTACCACACACGGTGGACATTGGCCTTCAAACAGGTTCCGCCTGGTGGTGCTCCGATCACTGAAGAACTCAGACAGTCTCTTATCATGCTTGAGTACGTTTAGATTTGACTTTGCTTCTCTGGAAACGTACATTGGCTGATATCACTGTTATTTCGCAGGGATGGGCATCGCGAGTTTCAAACGAAATGTCAGGGCTTCATAAGCCTGCATGGAGAAGCGAAGGTGGCAGCGGACATTCTTTACTATCGCGGTAGAGGAGTAGAGCTACCCATTCCGATTCCGATTCCGACTTTTGATCCCCCTCCACCACCTCAACGCTCGGCTCCGATACCTCAACTTTCAAAGTCCGATCCGAGAGTGGCGAACACGGCAGGTTACATCATACACATCGACAACATTAAGTCATACCTCCGCGATTTTTCCAGCATGAAGCACCACCACAAACAGTGGATATTGGCGGACCGAGATCTTAAGGCTGGTGTTGACACCTCCCGCCAGGCAGAAATACAAAAGTGGAGTAAGGTCTCAGAGTAAGCTTCCATCTAGGCATTCGAAGTGCATTTGATAAGTGATTGACTGATTTTCTTCCTACAGGTCTCAATTTCATGAGTATCAGTCGCGGAGCACCGACTTCGAACGTCGTTGGGGAAGAGTCAAAATTGACGCCGACGTTGCCTACTACCGAAGTGTAGGAGCACTGTCGCCTTCGCCTGATTCAAGACCTATCGCCCCGCAACCTCTTCCTCTTCCTCTCCCTCCCCATCCACCTCCACCAGAACGTCGACCATCAACCCAATCGACACTACGCTCCCCTCTCCTTCAGAAGATCAAAAACTGGTCCTTACCGACTGGCCCACTTTTGGGGTGGTCAATACTTCCTCGCGTCGACGTTCCTGAACCTCAAGATTTTTGTCACGAGGGTATACCGCTCATGCTGGGCTTTGCGGAAACCGTTTGGGTCGCTCTTGAATTCGCCACCACCGGGGAGGAACAGCAACATGTCTGCCGTCTTGCGATAGGATATGGAAGAGAACGTCGTTGGTGGACTGCAGATGCTGTGGGGACTCGTAGGTCTTGGGAAATCGCGAAAGTTTTGGTTCAACATTGGCAGGCGAGCATACACCTCCCTTCCAATGTGGGGAACGAATCTTCGCAGTCAAAAGGACAGCGTTCGGGACCTGCACAAGGACCTTCGTCGAATATGACTGCCAACAACTTTCCCCAACACTCGCAACACTCGCAATCGACAGCACCTCGTCCACCTTCGAATCAAGGTCCACCATCGAGGAGCGCTCAATCACTCCCCGCCTCGACTTCCACTCAAGCGGCTCCTCGGACGACACCTCATTCCATTTCGATGCCAGGACCGCCGCTGAGTCGATCTGCCCCTCCCACTTCGAATTCTCGATCTCCCGTCTTTCTCTATCATACGCAGTCGATGGCACCTCGTCCCGTATCCACACAAGGCCCACTTCCAGCGACATCCTCGCAATCTCCCACCTCCGTCCGATCCGCAAACCTCGCAGCATCTCCTCCTCTTTCCTCGCGTCAAGGACCTCAATCGAACCGTTCTGGTCCTCCGGAAAATACTTACCTCGTTTCCGACCTCGTTGCGAACGTCCCAGCCGCCGCCGTCGCTCAATCTCAGCAGCCTCTCTCTGCACCTCCACCTTTCGCTTCGTCCAATTCTCTTCCATCTTCTTCAACTCCGAATCCAAATCCAGCTCCCCCGCCTCCTCCTCCTGCGCCAGCACCAATCGATCCCGAACGCGAGCGAGTCAATCTACTCGAGAAGAATTTCACCGACATTTTCTCGCAGCCAGCTTTGGTGGAAGCGATGCAGACTTTCAATCAGTTTCAGCCGAAAATGTCGGAAGTTTTGGAAGCCTTTTGGAATTCGGAGAGAGAGAAAGTAGGAGGAGGAGGTTGAGAGAGGTTGATGAGTCGCGAGTGAAGGTGGGCAGTGGTGGGCAATCCTTTTTTTTTTCCTTCTTTTGTGGCATGTTTTACAACTTTAGTACCCTCTGTGTTCCGTATCTTAGTGGCTTACCTTGTTGCAACAACATACTTTGGTGCTCAAGTCATAATTGGCTAGGGAGTTTTTGAACTTGAAAAATCTAATGCTGGGAAGCCGGCTCCAGGCTATGGTGATTAATCTCTTTCTTCTTGTCATGGGAGGAAGTATGGATCGAGCCAACCATTGTAACAGAGCGTGGCAACCGACCCTCTGGTGCTGCGGATCCGGAGAAGCAGCGTGGCGACGCACAACTTGAGTTGTCAAGAACGCGTTATGCGTGTTACACCACCATCTGCAGGTGAAAGGATACGGACGGCCAATGGATCGAATCTGAAGCGGCAGGACGACGAAGCTGTTGTTCTCCCCACCGCAGCGTCGTTATACGTTCCTCACCTTCCCGGCCTCAGCAATTCGTCCAGACTTTCCCTCTACGTAAGTTTAGCCTTCTTTAGCAAGCATCAACAAGCTGAGATGCTGTTCAATAGGCCGGAAACCTTCCCTCGACTGATTCGACGAGCCTATCTGACGCGCATCTCTACTTCCTACTCGCCGCAAACCGACACATTCCTAATCGACAACGGCTTCTTATTTGGTACGAGGTACCTCCCGAGGACCAATGCAGCTGCTGACTACATGTTCTGATGCAGGCTAAATGGAGGACCAGGGTGCTCCAGCTTCGACGGCGCGTGAGTTCGGACTCGAAAGACCCAAGTAGACTGGAGCTGAGCGGATCTTGGTTGTTGACAGTATGATGGAGGTTGGCCCGGTACGAGTTCAGAAGGATGGATCACTCAGGGAAGTGCAGAATACCGCGTGGAACGAGTATGCGAACGTCTTGTATCGTCAGTGGCGTTTCTTTAACGCAATAGAGGAGAATACTCACTCCTTGAAGTAGTGGATCAACCGGCAGGAACTGGCTATAGTGAGCTGCTGTGAAACTTATCGCTAGTCACGCCGAAGTCTGATCACCTCTTTGAAAGGCTATGTCACGAAGCACGACGACGTGCGAGAGCTGGCAGAAGCTGCAGGACAGGTCGTCAATTTCCTGGCGAATCTTTACCAAGTGTTCCCAGAATTCATACACATGGATGTGCGTAATTTCTTCGCGACTTGTTACGGCATCGTGCTGACAACTTTCGCGGACAGACCTACATCGCAGGCGAATCATACGCCGGCCAATATATCCCCTACATAGCCGACGCCATTACAAAAACCACAATAATCAAGACTCGACTGAAAGGTCTCATGATTGGGAACGGCTGGATCTCCCCGCGCGAGCAATACCCCGCCTATCTTGAGTATCTTGTCAAACGCAACCTCGTCAAAGAGGGCTCAGCAGCCCACGACCGGATACAAAAGAAGGTGGATGGGTGCATGAAAGAAATTGCGAGGATGGATGAGCGGCAGGAGGGGAGTAAGGGGATGATTTTGATTGGAGTTTGTGAGGAAATTTTGGGCGCTATTGGTGCAGCGACGAAGAATGAAGAGTGAGCGCCCGTTATTTTCGATGAGCGCCGTGGATACAGTAAATAACCTTTTATGGCGACAGCGGCGAGTGTCTAAACCTTTACAACACCACTCAGTATCATAATTGTGGTGAAGAATGGCCTACACAACTAAGGCAGGTTACGCCCTACCTTCGAGTGAGCCTTTCGTCTATTTAGGGTCGCCTTACCACTTACCTGGATTTCTCTTTCGCGCAGCGACCCGATGTTGTGACAGCGCTTCACGCAGAAGGGAGTCGACCAAGACTCTGGGAACAATGTTCGAACGAAGTCGGGAGTCACTTCTGGACACCAAACTCCGTTCCATCAGTGAAGCTACTCCCTCGTCTACTCGAAATAATGCCGATCCTACTCTTCGCTGGCGAAAATGACGCAATGTGCGCTGGGACTGGGATCGAGCGTATGATTGAGAAGCTCGAGTGGAATGGCGAGGTTGGCTTCGTGAGTTGTTTTTTCTTGCGTTCAACATTCTTTTCTTCAACATCTACTTACAATCATCCTTGCAGGGTAATGTGTCGACCCTTGACTGGACTGTCAACTCCGTCCTCTCTGGGAAGTGGACAACAGCGCGAGGCCTTAGCTACGTCGATGTGTTTCACGCTTCGCACATGGTGCCTATCGACGTGCCCGTAGCTGCTCATGACATGCTACGTGAGCTGCTTACTCCTGTATACTCGAGACTCCATACTGATAGCTCGACGGTAGTGCGATTTATGGGCGTCGACACCCTCCATGCCGCTGGGCCCGCCGCGAAGGTGCCGAGCCGACTCGGGCAAGAGACTGAAGCTGTTCTCGGAGCTACACAACCCGACGGACAGACATTGAAAGTGAACGAAGACGCAGCGGCAGAAGCGAATGGCGACAAGTTACCACTAAAGGACGTCACGCACGACGGCTTCGATAAGGAGCACGAGCTGATGTACGGCCCTCGACGGACCGCCGTGCTCTTCCTCTTTCTCACCGTTTTTGGAGTCGGAATATACCTCTTCTTTCGGTGGCGGTCTGGACGACGGAAAGAACGATACAGAAAACGAAAGGGCAAGGGAAGAGCGGGTGACATTCGACTTGGTGAAGAGGTTAGGTCTGGACGAGAGACAAGAGCATCGAGGAAGGAGGTTCCTTATCATGCTCCAGAACCGCTCGAAACTGCGGCAGTGTTCGATATCGGGGAGGAAGACGAGTTTGAGGATGAGGCGGAAGAAGAGTCTTACGGAGATTTGGGCTCGAGTCCAAATTGGGAGCCAGATCGGAAGGGTGGAATGGGCGTGTAATGAATCCCTGGTGGACTATCGACTAGGACATGCGAACTTATCTGCCCAGAAAAGAAAGCGTTGACGAGTTCAATCATGTACTTTAGGTTCTATGCATCCCAATCGAATTTCAGCTCTCTCGGAACATCCACCTGCCCTTAAAGTTCTCCAGTGCCACCAGAGCAACTACGCCCTTATCTGCCTTGTCCCTCCTCATCACCGTGACCTCATGCTCGCTTGGCGGATGTAATTCCCCACTCGACATGGCTGCACTCCGTTCGCTGCGAAGTAAGTCCTCGAAGCGCATCGCACCTCGACTAGTCATCACGACATCAGCAACATTTGCAGAGAAGGACTGATAGTCGCCTGGCGAAGAGTAAGGCCGGTTATCGATAATGAGGACGTCGCGAGCATCTGTGTAGGCGAAGCCAAAGCGATGTTCAGGAGAGCTGCCGGATCGAAACGCATCCATGACCGTGTCCGTGGGAAAGACTGGACTCGAGACGATTAGTAATATTCGAGAAGGAAGCGAGTAGGAAGCTAAGGAGAGACACGCACAGGTAGTTGTTGTCCAGCTGGCTGCTCGACGCTCAGCAGGGCAAAGACCGGATCGGACGCGTCCAAGCCAGATTTCGGATCCAGAGCAGCACTTGCATGTGCTCGTGTTGCAGGAAGAATCCGGGGCCGTGTGTGTATTTTCGTTCGTCGACAGGTTGCGAGCCAGGATCGTGAAGTCGTTCGAGGCAGATAAGGCCTCGAGGATGGCGTTTGACCATTCTGACTCGAGTGGCTAATTGACAGCACTATTCAGTTTCGTAGAGGGAGGGAAGGCGCATAAATCCAGGATTTCAACGACTCACAAACTTGCAGTACATCCACGCTCTTTCCCACTCCTCGACGACGACTGTCTTTCCGCTCCCGCGCCTCCTGGACGACGAGTCCTTCGGCTCGACTCGTTTGATTTTTCTTCCACAAGTCGCCAAGTTGCTCGTACAAAGCACCACTCCCGCCAATCTGAAAAGTTTTTCCGCTTCTGACTCGCCGGGGAATAACCAAGCGGGCATAGCGCCTATCAGGGCGAGGCGTCGGTTCCAAGTCCAGGCAGTGAACGTCGAGGTAATCGAAAGGGAGCATCCAGCGCAAGAGACCTGGATGTATAAAGGTTCAAAGGCAAGGAGAGGATTCGTGGAAGAAGAAGCACCCACGAATTGATAGAACATCTCCCACGCCTCCCGTGACATCTCTTCTCTCGTCACTTCTTTATATACTTTCCCACCTAGCAGCTCAACTCCCATTTCTTCCATTTCTTCCGCCTTCCTTCCCAGTTCCCTCATCGCATCACCCAGGACTTCAACTCCCAGAAATCCGCCACAGTGCTGCTTGTCTCCGGACTTCTTCGCAAATTTCATTCCCTCCCAAAGCACCTTGATCTCCTCTCCGCATTTAAGCCCTATTCTTGATTCTAGATGATCCAGAAAGGCTTCGACTGAGTTAAGAGGGACTGAGGAAGAGGAATGGGAAGAAGGGGATAGGACAAGAGGTGTGAGATTGGGCAGGCGAAGGATGACCTGTCGAAAGAGGCTCGACACAACTCGGTGCCAGGAAGTTGGCGAAATGGAAGGCGGCAATTCGCAGGGTGGAACGAGATAATCTCGAAGTCGCGAGAGGTGATCCTCCGTAGTGAGGTGTTCGGGTGCGGCACAGCAATCGGCGGCGCATAAGTTGTCGAGGTAGACGTCGGTGCTGCTCGCCTTTCCTTTCCTATGAGCCTTCTTGCGCTGATTCTTGGTGAGGGAAAGCTGGGTTGGGAGAAGCTTTGGAGTGGGAGGTGGCGTGAGCGGGGCGTCTTCGTTGCAGATGAAACTTGGTGGAGGGGTGTCGAGGATCCACGAGGCTTGAGATTTATTGAGAGCGAGCTGTGCGATGGTGCGAGAGAGCGTGAGTCAGGGATTGTAGGAATGTACTTGGAGAAAGAAACTGACGATGTAGGCTCGTTGGTCGAGCGCCTTGAGAAGTCGTTCCAGGCGCATTGTCTCGTCCTTTCTGTGGTTTTGTGAGCCATGGTTAGCGTACTGGATCCTCGTGATACACGCTCACCAGAACCACTTTACTCACAAAGTGGATACAAAAAGACAATGACCCCAATCGCCTCCTTGCTGGCGTTCGAAAACCATTGACAGAATCAGCTTTAAATCCCGCTCTCTACATCATTCACAAAGGAACAGATATCTCACGTAGAATTGTCGATGATGCTCATCTCTAGCCTTGACGACCCTGCCCGCCATGATCCACTTCTCCCGCACCCTCTCACTCCACGCTTTCAAGACGCCCTCATCTTTTTCTTCGAGAATTGACCCCTCACAGCTCGGCAAAGAGTCATCATCGAAGGCTTCTAAAGTTTTCGTGAGGCGTTTGTAGCTTTTTAATAATTTAGCCTGGCGAGGAAAGGGACAACAGCCGCTGATCAGTCGCAACAAGAGGAGGGAGGGAAAGAGAGGAAGACGGACTTGTAATTCTTCATGAGAGGAGCACCATTTTGAAGAGCGAGAAGATGGTGTAAGAGTGCATAGTGAGCGGGTGGTGCGATCGTAAGCTAGGCAGTGGGAGCAAGTCGTGGGACACGCGGGAGGGTGGTCGCAGATCATTCGGGAAGGGTTCATGGAGTGTTGAACTCGAGGAATTGAAGCTTCGATTGAAGAATTGGTGCCAAAAGAGTAGAGAGGAAAGCGGCTACGTTGGGAGTGGCAAAATGGCGAACGATTGAGGACCGCACCGGGTGAGGTTATGCTAGCGCCGTTTAGATTGAGTTGTCTCATCATCGAATCGTGGCGATGACTTGTCGGGTCCCCTCATTCTTTCTTGCGAGAAGGGGTTTCTTGTTTGTTGGGTTTGCAAGGTGCGGATGGTTTAAAGGACGTTGCGCAGACTTCTGGTGGCCTCAGAGATCCTTTCAAGACGCGAGACTTCGCTCGAGTACGAAGGCGCGTTGCGGGATGAACAATCTACTGAGTCACAGTGAAAAAAACAAGTAAGACTACAAGTATATTTAAGGGACACACGAAACTCACCTATGTGCAAGCCTTCGACAGTATGAGGTAATCTTGCTCGTCGTCTCCGCACTTCCCCGGCGAGATCTCGTCCTCCGTAAAGCTATGCATTAGAAGCAGTTGAACAGTCAGTCTATATGATCCCCCCTCCAAAAAGGCTCGGAACAACTGACCTGGATTTTTTATAGAGTCTCAAAGCGCCTTCGTTCACTTCAGAAGAAGCGCACAAAATTGACAAGAACGTCAGCCCACTTCCGCCTCACATCCCTTCGCTTCTAAAAGTTAGATTCGAGCAAAATAGGGACTAACCTCTGAAAACGGTCAACATGACTTTCTCCATCCCCCACGCCTTGCCCAATTTCTCCATGACGTTCACCAACACAGTCCCGATTCCCTTCCCTCTCGATTCCTTTTCTACTTGTACTTCATAGCTAGATTGAAGAAGCGTTAGCCTTACACTTTCTTCAGTAGGTCTCGGACAGAAGAAAGGGTAAGTGCCTCACCAGTAAAGCACCTCCGCATGTCTATCTCCCGCCGTCTCTTCTGTATCAAACCTGAACATGGCGAATCCCACCATTCCTTCGCCTCCCATTCCTACAGGTACAGGTACCATATCGTCACGGAGGATAATAAACCTCGAATCCGGATGAAAAAGCTCCTCTCGCTTCTCCTCTCGATCATATCCAGCTGCTGAGGCTTTGTACCTGCGAGCAGATGTTTCTATCAGCAACCCCCCACCTCAATAAACAAGATGGAAGTAAAGCAACATTTCCTTCATATTGGATTCGAAAAGTGCGAAGATGTAGTCTCGCAGGGCGGTGGGTAGTTTATGACCGGGGTGCAGGTCGATCGATAGACTCGGGCTGCTGCGATTCTCAGATTCGTTAGCCACGAACGTAAAGAGATTATGAGGGGGAGACGGACGAAATTTTGAGAAGGGGAGGCGTTGAGGATTGTTGATAGGACTTTGAAATGGAGGAGAGGAGCTGGAGGCGTGTGGCCTGCGGAGATGGAGCATCAGATGGCGGTGGAATGTAGGAAGGCAAGACACGAACTTTGTTGGCTGCTTTTACGAGCTTCTTGGCCATCAGCGAGGAACACTGGGAGGCCGGGACGGAGGCAACAGCAAGCGCGTCTCGGTCGGCGCGTCCAAAGAGTTCGTTCCTTACGCAGGCGCTATTCTTCAAGTGACGGGTTGGTCGACGAATCGCCTGAAGAGACTTTGTTGTCTGGTTGAGGGCGTGTCCGTCCGTGTCGTCGGAATCAATCTGACGCGGTCGCTCGACGCTAGCACGCTTCGGCAGGCAGCGGATGGCCTCTTCTCCCTCTTCCCAACTCTCACGTCCCTCCTAAAAGTCAAGACACGGCCGACCAGGCACCATCAACAGTGAACGCCAGATACTCGCACTCTCGTCTCCTCCCTCGCTGTGGCGCCTTCCGCACTCCTTACCCACGGGCCACCTAACCACAAATTAGGTACAGCGCGCACGCGTACCCTCGCACCTTCATTGAAAGGACATGGGTGAGTACAGCTGGTCCGAAAAAGTCAGAATTAGAAACTGACCCTTACCATGATGTTTTAGTGGGCTTCGGGGTACCGTCTTCCGAGACTCCATATTGCTGTGTCGCGTGCGGGAAGGCGGAAGCTGTTATCGGCCAGCATTCGAGATGTGGAGCCTGCCGAGGAGCAAGATGTGAGTCGTTATAGACTCGCATGAGGTATCGGATGCACGGTGGCTGATTGGCATTGCTTGCAAACTGTAGATTGCTCCCTCGCCTGCCAGGAAAGTGTGCCATCTTAAGCAGGCGTTCCCAAATCACATCTGATGCCGATATTTCTCTAAAAAAATAGATGAGTAACTGGAAGAAGCATAAACCAGGGTCTAGATGCTTTGACCGCTCTGCCAAAAAACTTGGCTAATACCACCCCTCACATTACAGTTTGCAAGCAGCTCATTGCCGAACGGTCCGGATTTGAGACCACAGTTCTGGCAACCCCATCACTTGGTGTCATGTACGCTGCCACCGAAGATTTCTTCCACGGTCCGCTCTTCAATGAGATTGCGAGCTACCTTGCGCGAGTTTTGTATCGGTTCGCCGACGTTGGGCAGCGCATCGCTGGATCCAAGACCATCTACCTAGCGTTTGGTACGTTATTGAATCCTCTGCTTCTCCGGTAAGCCTGGAAAGGATTCTGACTGGAAGTTGGCTTTATCAGTCTTTGACCAGCAACAAAGTGAGCGTCATCATCGTCGGGATCAGTTTAAGCTCGTGGACGGTGGTATCATCCCACACGAAGAGCTGGGGTTGTTGTGCTATCCCGACATGCCCGATGGTCGCATGGCCCAAGAACGTCGAGAACTTGTTGGAAACATATCGAACCCCGGCAACAGACGCCTCCGAATTTCGACCTTGGAACCGTCGTTGCTTTAGCAAATACTAGGAATTCGAGGATTGGACCACAAATCCTCGTCTCGACGACCTTTTACAAGCATGGCGTGTCAATGCCCTCCAGGCATGCGAAGGATTGGCTTCCATTTGCTAGGAAAGCTTTCAGCGAGCTACCTCTTCCACATGATTGGACGGAGGTGCGCAATCCCTCTCTCGCTTCAGTATGCAAAGTGCCGATTCTCCTTTTTTCTTCTTCAAAGGTCTATGATCTGAGGGGAAAGGAACTTGGGGAGCTGCCGCTGTTCTTGAGGATCCACAATGAGTTAAAAGCCAAGGACGGTCGATGATAGGGCGTTACGCATAATATTAGTCGGGCACCATCAAGCTGGGCAAAAATGATAAGAACGCTCATTTCAGTCCAGCTTTGCTAACAACACTTTCGTGGACACGGTGCTGGGCATTGCCCTCCCTTGCATTTCCATCTGGGGTGTCGCGATCCCGCGCAAACCTCAGAAGGAAAGAAGGTGGAGAGGAAATGGAGATAACCGAGGTGGTCATGGAGTAAATGCAGGAAATCCATGGAGACGTCACGAACTGATCTGAAAGTGAAGAGGATGGAATTGGGATCGATTTCGACGGGGGCAGCAAAGAGGGGGCTAGGAGAGCTTACGGAGTTGGCGTAGGAGTGAAGGAAAGGGGTCAATCATTGAACGTTTTCTGTTTCCGGACATGCTGGGGAAGAAAACTGCTTCACGTGGCGTGAGCTTCGAGCAAGCGAACGAAATTGGGTATCCGCTTGCGGCCCAAGTGTCGCAATGTCCCACTGACTCAAATCGAGTCATACCATCTCAAACCCCGAAACGATCTGCCTCCCTTTACCATATACCGTCATGATATCATTACCGCTGGATCTACTCCCTCTCATCCTCTCCGAGCTCTTTGCATCCTGTACGACTCTGGAGCAGGATGCGAACCTACAGTCAACAAAGCTCGTCTGCAAGGCTTGGCTCCATGCGTCCCGTCCTTTCGACTTCTACCTTGTCGCCGGTTTCCGAGAACTTGAAGTCTTGTGCGAACACCTTCGCTGTGGCAGTGGCCCCACGTACGCAAGAAAGCGCCTTTGCGTGACACCGGCGTGGAGCTATGGGCGGGGTGAGCTCGGACTAAGCTCCGAATGGCATCAAGAGTTTTTTCGTGAACGGGTGAATCGGCTACTAAGGAAGCTCGGAGGGTTGGAAGAGCTTGAGTTCGATGACATGTACGATCGCTTGCAGGCTCCATCAACAGGACTTGAAGGGCTGCAAAATTTGCGACGTTTCTCAACAACCGGTTCTCCTTATCGTTATGTTGAGCTGTAAGATCTTTTATCATGCGTTCTGACTTGGTGAAATACTGATGCTGTCTTGCTGTAACTAGTAATAAGATTATGGAGCTTGACGTCCCTCGCCTGCAAGAAATCGAGTGCGGTGCGGCACAAATTACCGAGGACACTTTCAACGTGCCAAGACTCAAGGTGCTCACTGTTGGAGTACTCTGCGAGCCACAAAGTCACCCCTCTATCCTGCGACGACTCACCAATTTCCTCCATGCATCCCACGACACCCTGCGCACCCTGAAGATCCCACGAATAGAACAGCATCTCACCAACTTCGAAACCGCGCAACTCCTCACACCCCTTAGATCACTCGTTGATCTGCATATTCCCGTCCCAACTTCTTCACCAGAAATGAGTGACGACGTATTTTGGCAAACACTCGGCGACACGCTTAGATCTCTCCGCCGCCTATCACTAAACGGAACCCGAGGAATCAGCACTTTATTTGATACCTTATCCATTCTCCCTTCCGAAAGACATCTGGAGCCTCCACCGCCGGCATTTCCTCTCCTCGAAGTTCTTGACACCACCCCTTACGGCGAAAACTTTCGTGCCAAATCACACGCGATGGAGCTTAGGAAGGCGCTCGATCACGTCGCTTCCATGCTCAAGTGCGGAAAGTACTCTGAAATACGACCGAGGTGGATAGTGAGCGGAAATTTGTGCGAAGCTGCTGAAAATTACTTGGGCAAGCGGCAGGAAGTGCTGGGGAGGCGGTATGGAGTGACTTTAGAGCGGCGGCTCGAATAGCCACTTGCGAACTTAATTCCAACCACTTTAGTAACACAGCAGCTGTTCTCACAAGCTGATCGAGGCGCAAAAGTGATACTGCTTTCTTGCTTATTCGAAGTCCGCGGACTTTCAAGTCGAGCGTCTTTGCACTTTTCACGACAACAGATTACACGTAACAGATTCTCATGTTCTCCCCGCTGATTTCCTGATTTCCAAGCGTGGTTTGTGTATGGGAAACTGGCTTTTCCCTTGAGAGCCTTGCGACCCCTGATCTCCTGCCCGTCATACGGGGGATAGGTGTATGTGAGGAAAAGATAGTGTTGTTGTAGAGTAGATTTGATCGCCTGGCGGCCGCGAGGTTAGCTTTGAGTAGCGCAGCTGGGAATGAACTGAACTTGAACTTGAACGTCAAAATCCGAGTCAAAGCTGTGACTTCCCCCGTCTCTCTCCTCCATCACCAGCCTACTTGACTTCTTCCATCCACCATGTGTTATGCTCGCACCGCTGTCTTCTACGGTCTTTCCGTGAAGGCCAGGACGCTCGTCGTCGCTGCCAAAGCCCACCAACGCCTTCTCGGACCTCTCCTCGCACTCGACATGATCGGAAGGCGTGCTGGGTTTGCAACGGTGATGACAACGACCGGATCGGGAGCACAAAGAGTTCCACTCGAGATCTGGAATCTTGTGAGAAGGGAGCTGTACCGCATCGAATTGAGGATGGCGAGCAACCTCTGGATGCGCGCTATGAAGTGTGGAGGAGCGTATTGCAAACTGTGGGCGATGTACGCGGACGTCGGTCCTCCATATTCGGATCCGCATGATGTTAGCTTCGATTGGAGCTCTGGCTGGCTCACAGGCTGTGAGGGGTGTGTGGAGACGTTCGAATATATCGTTTCTGGTGACATGGGAGCAGGGGTACGTCTTCGTCATCAAAATCCCGTCTTATCGGTACTTCCTCACGTATTCCATTGATATTAAGAGCTCGTTATGGCACTCCTTGCCACGTTCGGCCTAACTTTACCCCCCCAATTCCACTTAGGCCTTAGCGCCAACGGCTCGGAAAAGGAATACGCGCCGTGCGATGCTGAGCGAAGTTGGGCCATCGCACTCCTACTCCCGACCAGCAATGAAGACGAAGCAAAATCGGGCTTCTCTCAGAGCGATTCGCACCTACTTCGAGCCGAAAGCTCCGAGGATTCTGGCGGGGAAGCTTCGACGGTGGCGACACTTTCACCTGCGGTTTTCTCTCCCGCGAAAGGACTCTGATCGACTACTACCAGCTCGAAGTTTCCCAAATTTCTACTCCTAAGCCAAAGACGAATAACAATCCTTCTGCCAAAGTGACGCCTGAGAAGGAACGTCCTCAGTGGCGCGTCGGTACGGTTATCACCTGTGATATTACTGAGGGAAGCGACGCACGTTTGCTTCTTCAGCTTCTGGTCTCTAGCTTGTATTACGAATGCCTGGAATGAACTTTTGTTTGCGCTTTCTCGCTCGGCTCTTTCGAAGGCAAGCACTAAGAGCTTGAGACAATCAGAAACGCGGCAGGGACATGTAAAAGCCAAAGGTACGAAGACGAGCAATTGCAATGTACAGATTTCCGGAATGTCTCCTCTCATAGTCTAGAGCTCTACTTGAGTCTAAGGAAGCTCTCGATGGAAGAAGCGAGCGAATCAATCTCGACCTCAAGATCGTGCGCCTGAAACACGGTACGAAGTCAGCCGAGATCCCTGTCACCAAGTCGAATCAAAGCGAACCTTGGTAGCCTCCTTCTCTCGGACATTTTCAGGCTTCTTGGTCTCGTAGTCTGGCGCACTCATGCCCTCCTTAAGCTTGGCGAGTCCCAACTGGGCGAAAGCACGCTTCTTCTCGGCCTTGGCAACCTCGGCGTCGACGTTGATGACCCCCTGAGTGCACAGAGGGAAACTTTGTAAGCGTTAATGGGAGGGAAGCAATTTGGAGGAAAGCGCACCTTGAGCAGAAGAGAAACAGAAAGCTCCGGTGAGACGTTTTCGCTGACGCATCCTTCAGGAATGTCTGCCTCGGCATCTACGACGGTGAAAGCGGTACATCCCTTGATGAGAACAGAGATGGTGTCGGCTGACTCGCGGAGAGTCTTGCCGAAGGCGGGGGACTGGCGAGCGTGGAAGAAGACTAGCAGCAAAAGTGGTCAGTATCAACGCAGGGGATAAACAGGTGTGATTGTGCTTCTACCCTGCAGCTTTGAGTTGACTCCGTATCCGGTGGCGATACTTCGGACAGCCTTGGCTCCAGCGAAGGCGAGGTCGAAGTCCTGTGCCTCCTTCTCGAACTCCCGGGACGCCGACTAACACCAGACGTTATCAGTACCACCCGAATCGCCAAAGGAAAGAGAAACGTTGCGCACTGGTTCTGGGTAACGAGCAAGCATGATACTCTTCGTCTTGTCCGTTGGCCTCCTGGGCAATCGCTGCCAAAGCTCCTCGGTAACGAAAGGCATGAAGGGGTGGAGCAATCGAAGACCATTGTCGAGTACAGTGTAAAGGGTGTTCTGAGCGGAGGTACGGGCAGCCTCTTGCGCGGCGGTGTGAGTCTCTCCGGGCTTGCGAGGGTCGGTAACGAGCTTGATGGCTTCCTGTGTGATTTTTAGGGAATGATTTGTTAGCCTGACTCGGGTGGAGATAGGAAGCGAGACGAACGATGTAGACGTCACAGATCTCGTAAAGCCAGAAAGAGTAAGCGTCGTTGGTGGCATCCATAAAGTTACGGCGCTCGAGAGCGTCGTTGATCTTCTTGGTGGCCAAGTTGAGCTTGTGGAGGATCCACTTCTCGACAAGGGATTCGCTTCCAGTTGGCTAGACAAATGAAGAGTAGGTGAGCGGATGACCTGAAACCAAATTCCACGAAGAAGCTCACCTTCTCGGAGGGAGCAGGTACGAAAGCAGGGTAAAGACGAGATCCATCGGCGTCGAGCGCGGGTCCAGCGTCGGTGGCGAGACTCGTCTTGGGGTCGAGCTTAGCCATGGCAAACTTGGTAGCGTTCCAAAGCTTGTTGCAGAACTAAGGTTTCGTCTCGAAATCAGCTATCTTGCCCGTCACTTCCGAGAAAGACTGAAATTCACCTTTCGGTAACCCTCAACGCGGAGAATTTCCAAGTTGATATCGCGACCTGTTGACCATAGTTTCAGCACAAAATCAAGCAAAGATGTAAGAAACAGCGTGACTCACCAGCAGCACTATAGTTACAAAGAGCAAACCTCAACGCATCCGTCCCACACTGAGGAATTCCATTCGGGAAGTCCTTCTTCTGACCTTTCTCCGCCAGTATGATCTCCCTCTCCACCAGATTTCCAACCCTCAATTGAGCATGCAGCGCCTCCAGAGTACTTCCCTCAATGACATCAATCGGATCAATAACATTTCCGAGCGATTTCGACATCTTGCGTCCGTGGGCATCGCGAATCATGGCGTGACAGAAAACTTCTTCGAAGGGCACTTTGCCGGTGAGCTTGAGACCGAGCATCACCATTCGGGCGACCCAGAAGAAGAGGATGTCCCAGCCGGTTTCGAGTACGGAGGCGGGGTAGAAAGCGTTTAGGTCGGGGGTCTGTCAGGGAACAGGTGAGTAGTTAGTTGAGGTTCGGAAAAAGGGGAGGAGAAGGGAGGACGGACGTTTGCGGGCCATCCCTGAATGGAGAAAGGCCAAAGACCGGAGGAAAACCAAGTGTCGAGGACGTCCTCATCCTGCTCGAGCGTAATCTTGGCGTCGGGGTACTTCTGCCTGAACTTTGCTTCGGCCTTGAGGTTCGCTCCCTCGGCGTCCTCACTAGCAACCCACCACTCTCCATCCATCCTCTGCGCGAGTACAAATCAGCCCTCGCCTTCATCAGACAAATACAATTGACGACGACAACTCACGTCCTGCTCAACTCCCTCAATCTTGACAAAGTAAGCCGGACACCTGTGAGAGTACCAAAGCTGCCTTGAGATGCACCAATCTTGAATGTTTTCCAACCAGCGGTACCACTCGTCCTCTGAGGCTTTTGGTCGAATCTTGAGTTCTCCAGCTTGAGTGTGCTTTCATTCGAAAAATCATTTCACAATCAGCACCTCGTCTTGCCGAATAGAAAGGGTGAAAGAGACGAACCTTGATAGCCTCCTGAGCCATAGCTTTACAACTAACCCACCACTGGGGCTTCATAACGCTCTCAATAATATCCCCCGACTTTGAGCAAATCGGAATCGCCATCGGGTTATCCGCATCACCCTCATAAAGTCCCATCCCCTTCAATTTCTCAATAACCGCAACCCTCGCATGAAACCTCTTCATTCCCTGGAATTCAGTTCCAGCGTTCGCGTTGAGAGTACCGTCGTCGTTAAGGATGTTGATGAATTCAAGCTTGTGTCGCATACCGACTTCGTAATCGTTTGGATCGTGAGCTGGAGTGATCTTGACGGCTCCGGTACCGAATGCCATGTCGACTACGATGTCATCGACGATGATGGGAATTCGGCGGTCGAGGAAAGGGTGAAGAGCAAATTTACCGTGAAGGTGCTGTTGAAAACATTCGATCAAATCAGCTGTTGTTTTTCTAGAGACAAAAAGTAAAGATGAGGTTGAATGCACAGTGTATCGAGCATCGTCGGGGTGCACGGCGATGGCGGTGTCTCCCAACATGGTCTCGGGACGGGTAGTAGCAATGATAATCTTTTCGTCGGATCCTTCAATGTGATAGGCGAAGGAAGTGATGACTCCGAATTCAAACTTCTCGTTAGGTTCGTAACCGGGGACCTGAAGGAGGGTTCGGCCGGAGAGTTCTTTTTGGTCGACCTGCGTGAAGCGGATTCCCGTCAATACAAAGAGATGAGAAAGAATTGGACGAAAAAAAGAAACGGACCTCAAGGTTGGAAAGAGTGGTGTTCATCTTGACACACCAATTCACGAGTCGGTTCGCACGATAAATAATTCCGTCTTCGTGCAATCGCACAAAGTTGGCGTCTACCGCCTTTCCCATCTCCGGTGACATCGTAAACGCAACTCTCGACCAATCACACGAAACTCCCAACCTCGTAATCTGGTTCGAGATCCTCTGTTGGTAGTCCTCCTTCCACGCCTGACAGACTTCCAAGAATTTCTCCCGACCGAGATCGTGCCGAGTGAGACCTTTGTCCTTTGCCAAACGCTTTTCGACGACGGATTGAGTGGAGAGTCCGGCGTGGTCGAATCCGGGGACGTAGAGAGTTGTGAATCCTCGCATTCGGTGCCTAAGCGGTGGGGTAGTCCAGGTTAGCTGTCTCCCCTTCCTCCCAAAAAGATGACGGCACACAAGAAACGGGGACTAACCATCGGATAAGAGTATCCTGCAATCCAAACGCAAGAGCATGTCCAATATGCAAGCTTCCGGTAATATTAGGCGGCGGGGCCGGGATAACAAAAGTCCTCTTCGGGTCCAACTTTGTCCAATCAAAGTTCTCATCATCCTTCCTCGCGACCACCGGATTCTCATCATAAAACGAAAACTCAGTCGGATTCTTGCTCTCCAAAGCAGGCACAAAGTACTCTTGCTTCAACCACCAAGAATACCAACTCTTCTCGACCGTCAACGGATTATAACTCGCGGCCATATAGTTCGATTGATCCTTCTTCCTTCCTTCAGGAACATCAATGAAGGGCTGCTCGACTTCAACTTCCTTGACGACTACGGGCGCTTTTTCTTTTTTGACGACGGGTGCAGCGGCGGGCTTTGAAGAAGCTTTGAGAGCTTTTTTAGCGGCTAGTTGAGCTTCTTTCTCCATCTTCTTGAGTGCGGATTTGGTGGGAGGTTCGGTTCCGGTGGGAGAGGCGAGGGCGACATCGGGAGAGAGGGAGGCGACGGCCGCTGGGGCTGAGGCGGGAGGAGGAGGAGTCATTTTGGTAGCGTACGTTCGCAGGATTGGTTTTGGAGTTGTGTGGAAAAAGCGAAAGGATGTCCTTAGCATGCGCTGTCGGCGAGTTCAGAAAGAGTCAAAAGATGGAGGAGACAGGTGCGCCAAAGTTTAGGAGTTGAACATTTAGAAGAATTGAGTTGGTTTGAGAAATGTATTCAATTTCAGGGCAAGGCTTAGGAGATGGCTCAGCGTGTGTACAAGGTGGGGCTCGCATTCAACCCTTTTATTTGTCAGTATGTCAACACGATATGATGAAACTGATTTTGATGACATGGGAGTGAGTACACCTTCCCTGCCATGTCCGCCGCCTTGCTAACGCATTCCAACTCTCAGCCACTAATAACAACACCGCCAACAGCATCCAAGAAGCGCAAACGACCTTCTTCAATCCCACTTCACTCTAAATCTTCAACTCCAGCAACTCGACATTCCCCACACGCAACCCGACGCACTTCTCACACTCCAAATTCGAATTCGTCCACCGCTTGGTCACCTCAACCTCAATCTCAACCGGCCCCACATACCACAAAAGAACTTTACGACATTCTCTCTCATCCGAAGAAGGATAATACGGGACATGGATGGTTGAAGGAGAAGGCACGAACACCGCCAGTTAATACCCGGCCGAGGAGGATAAAGAAGGAAGATCAACAGGAGGAGGAGGAGGAGGATTGTATCGTCGTCGAGCCAGTAAAGGCTGTCGATTCGAGTGGAGGAAAGGAAGCTAGAAGATCACGGCGCGTCGTACCAGCAGAACCCATACCCGCTCCTCATCCTGCGCCCGAAGCAGTCCCGACTCCACACAAGGAGCGTCTCCGAAGACCCAAACGAGAGGAAATATCACCCCCGCCACCTACAACTTCAACTACTACTACCAACACGACAATATCGACTTCACCGAAAGACCCCCGAACCCGATCACA
Organism: Phenoliferia sp. Uapishka_3; assembly: GCA_035521515.1. Taxonomy (NCBI): domain Eukaryota; kingdom Fungi; phylum Basidiomycota; class Microbotryomycetes; order Kriegeriales; family Kriegeriaceae; genus Phenoliferia; species Phenoliferia sp. Uapishka_3. Next base: position 34,783 of record JASZXU010000147.1, read on the forward strand.
TTCGAAATCAAACCCACCCTCAACTTCAACAGTTCCCTCCCCACTCTCCGCTCCTCCCATCCACAAATCTCGTTCCTTACCAAGACCTCGCGAAGAACC
>JASZXU010000148.1:0-34861 GCA_035521515.1 Phenoliferia sp. Uapishka_3
GTTTGGGGTGGGGTGGGGTCCTCCGCATTCGCACTCGTGGAGGTATCCACAAGCTCCATCTCCGGCTTTGTGGGTGCCGTTGGTGTACTTCTTGCAAATCTCGTCGGAGTTGGTGACCTTGCGACGTTTTCCAGAAGGATCGGCTCCGAGCGCAGCGAGAGCGGCAGCCGGAGCAACCACGATCTCGTGGTAGAGCGCGTCGTTCCCGTTGACTTGTCCCCAGTCGCGGACCTTTCCTCCCACGGTAGCGATGTGCTTGGCGTTGGCGTCGACCCAGCGAAGGATTCGTCGACAAGTGGCGTCGTCGACGCTCCTGAGGCAGGCTTTGAGGACGACCCCGAAAACCTTTCGCTCCATGATCCTCTCGGGGAAGAAGACCGCATCGAGCTTCGAGACTTCGTTCCAGGCGTCGCAGAGTGCCATCGATCCATAGAAAGTAGACCGACGAGCCGCTCGAGAGGCCTCGATTTTCGCGTCGTTGAGGAGATCGAATCCTTCGGGGAGGTCGAGGGAGTTCTCCGGAGAGTATCCGCAGATGTCGGCGAGGGGGACGAACTCTCCGCAGAGGAGTCGCCCTTTGTCCTTCGGGTCAATTTCGACGTCGACGCAGGCAGCGATATAAGCGAGCGACTCCTCTCCTTTAGCCTTCGTAGCATATTGCTTGAATTCCCACTGACGAAGGCGGCAGACGAGGACGTGGGGAGGGCGGCCGATGAGGTCGTCGTTGTTTCCTTCGACTCCTCTGTCGAGAGCTGCCGTAATGCTGTCGAAGAAGGCGATTCGACGCGAAGAGGTGGTGGACTCGCGAGGTGCGGGGTCGTCGGGGAAAAGGATGTCGTCCCGGACGGCTCTTCTCTCGTCGTTGAGGTCAGCGGCAACGGCTCGCTTTTGGCGAGGGCGTTCGCCGTTGAGGGCAGTGGTTCTCTTCTCCGACCGCTCTTCCTGCCAAGCTCGTTCATCCTCCGAGTCCTCTCCAGCTGGTGCATCAGGGAGATCGAATCCCTGCTCAGTCTCCGGCTCGACTCCTCCTCCCTCTGGCTCAGCGGTTCCGGCGCGAGAACCTGCGCCGACAGAGTTGGCTCGCTTCGCCCGGTAGAGACGCTTCGGCCCGGCTCCCCAAAAGACATCCATGTTCTCGTCGAGGGGGTCGAGAGTTTGGTCGTTGAGGCAGGCGACAATGACGGGATGGATGGAAGGGAGGTCGAGGGGAAGGACAAGTGGTGGGTCGCCATCGCCAAGGGAATCCAAAACGGACGTCCAGATGGAGAGGCTCGTCGCAGTGAAAGTAGGAGTGGCCTTGCTTTTCTTGAGGCCAACACGGAGGTTTGAGAGGAAAACTTGGCGGGTAGCATCGCTTCGAGGCTCGTCGACAAACTTGAGGATGTGGCCGAGGACGGTTTTGACGGATGCGTAGTCGCCGATGGAGGTGTGCTTGGAGTAAGGAATGGAATGGGACATGGGGTATGATAAATAGATGGCCTGAGGGCAATACGATCTAAAATGCACGTCGGACTGGGGAGTCGCGAGTGGTTAGCAGGATTGCAACGGCAAGCGCTGGGAGCGTCTTACCTGGGGAGTCGCGAGTGGTAACTAGACGAGAAGGGAGGTTGTCTACAAAGCAACTTGTGGGGTGCTATGGGAAGGAGGAAGGAAGTGAGCTCGAATGCTGGCTGGGGAGCGCAGGCATATACAAACCTGCAGGCTTTTGGGAGCTGCGAGGAAAGCGTGAGCAGGGGCAAGGAGAAATCGGAAACGTAGGGGTGAGCCAACGTACCGAGAGGAAGCCTTGCAGTAACTGGAATGCGTGTAGAAAAACTGGGCCTTCTTCGTGGGGAAGAGAGGAGGCCCGCCCGCAGAAAATCGCCATATCGCACGACCGTGCGACGATTTTCTCGCGAGTTTTCTACGCGACTTAAATCTCTTACGTAATTCTGACAAAACGCCTCAGCCCATCCGCAAGCTCCATGGCAGAGATCGATCGTCAAAATGGGACGAGATCATCTGGAAGCAGCGGTAATGGGTCTTATTTATTTCCAAGGGGCCTGGGGGGGCGCAGAGTGAAGTGTACAGGGTATAGAAAAACGCTAAGTAAAAAGATTGACCGACAGATGTGAACACTTCAGAGAAGCGCCGCGAGAGCGGCTTCGATCTGAGTCCGAGTCTCCAGCGCTCGAATAGACGGGTCCCTTGCGACGGCGTCGCGAATCCTCGCCGCCATAGCCACCTCAGGCTCGATCCGGATATAGTCCTCCCACGCCTTGGATGACCATCGACCTTGTCGTTGAACAGTGCGGTCGTTTGCCCCTTTGAGAACATACCACGACGCTCCGCCTGGACGCATTGAGTGACCGGTGAACTGTCGACCCCAACGCTGCTTCAACTTCTCCACCAACCACCTCCGAACTGGCACGGTTCCGTTCCTTCGCATCCAGAGAGGACCGGTAGGTCCAAACAGTGCGTCCCTCGCTCGCATATAACGGCTGATGAGCCTGACGGCGTCCAGTCCTGCGTCCGCTGTGACCCAATAGTAGTGCGACCCGGCGTAGAGCGGGCTCGCCTTTTGGTAGGGCAGATAGGACCTGAAACCTTTCATCGTTACAAAGGTCGTCTCTCGACGCATGCGCTGCTTGTCGTTCCGAAATTCTGGGGAGTCCGCATCCGTCGTTTCCCCTGCTCGCCCGCAACAAAGAAAAAGCGTCGCTACGTTGGCGGCCCACATGACGGTATCGTATGTGGCCTTCGGGTCCAGTCCAATACGGAGAGCTTCGACGTATTTGGAGTGGGGGAGAGGCGGGGCGCGGTTTCGGCGATGAGCCTTAATCTTCGCTGATCCTCTCAACGCGCGCAAGACTTCGGGCGAGAATCTTGCTGCCGTCCACTTCTTCGCTCCCATTTGCGGTCCCAGCATGTACGCGAGACCCGAGAGCGTCGGGTAGACGTTGACGACTCGTTGTTGGCGCCAGGTGACAAAAAGTGAGAGAGTGTCGGCGGTCGGGATGGGGTCGCACGGGAGGGACAGGGAAAAGACTTTCCACATCTTAAGGTGACCTCGGTACTGCTTGAAAGTTCGAGGCGCCAGCGCTTCCGACCATAAGACGTCGCGCTCCGCTTCCAAAGCAGCTCTGTTTGGGATCGGGGCAAAGCGCTTCTTTGATGGTGCAATGATTCTTTTTCCAAAACCAGCTCTGCCCGCTACGTGATCCCTACAGTTCATGCTACCAAGTTTCCACCCAAGTACTCCGTTGGCTCGTTGAACGCGTGGATGTTGAGGTAGTCTCTAAGGAGCGCACGGATGGGCGCGCGGCTGAGTCGATCCGCGAGGTCGTTGTCCTTTCCGCGAACGTGGAGGACCCGAACGTCGATCTTGCGGGCTCTGAGAAGTTCGTAGGAGGCGAGCGTGATCGAGCGGAGGGGGAGGAATTCCGTGTCGTGGGCGGAGCCAGAGTCGTAAGCGAAAACTGCCGCTGACGAATCCGTCCGGATGAGAAGCCGGCGGATCCCGAAACCAGCCACCGCTTTGATTGCCGCCGCCACGCACAGAGTCTCCGCCAACTGAATCTTCCGGTAACGCTTATCCGGCCGGCAGTAGAAATGCTGCTTCACCCCGTTGTGCACGAACCAAAAGCCCAGCCCCGACTTTCCCTCCACCGTCTCGAGGCACGCGTCTGTATATATGACCAGATCCGCGTCCTCCTCCTTCCACTCTGTAAGCCCCGGATCGAGCAACGACAGCGGCTCACCTCGCTGAAGCTCCTGTACGATCTTCTCCAGACTCTCGCGACACGGCTGGTTGATGAAAACGCCAGCGAGCGCGCGGGACTTGGGCGTTCCGTTGGGGAAACTCAGCTTCTCGTAGAGAGGCGTGAGCCAGAGGCGGGCGTGTGGGACGACGGTGCAGACGTGCGAACCGTATCCTGTAATGGATCTCCATCGCTTCAAAGCGGGCGCGCGATTCTCGGTAGCTAAGAAATCGGCGACTTCGACAGCAAACTTGTCGATGGAGGCAGCAGGGAGGGAGGCGGTGAGGGCATCGAGGTCGAGTTGGATTCCTAAAGTGGTGAGGGAACGGCCGAACTCTGCCTTCTCGAAACCGTTGAAAGGCACGTCGTGCTCCTTCCAGACGTCCAAAGTCGCCGCCATCTCCAACGGGATCGCCTTTGTGACGCCGTTGTAGGTGCGCTCCACCAAGATACCCGACGTGTCGTACCCCAGAGCGTCATCCATATAAGCGACTGGGTTTTCGACGTCGCCTCGCTGCTGAACGATCCAGAGGAGGGCGGCCATGATGGACGTCCAGAGGTATGGCGTACCTCTTGAGCCAAACGCTCCTCTCCACTCGATGTGGTAGCGGATCTTCCGACTCCCATCGGGCTGCTTGTACGATACCGCGATAGCTTGACGGTACTGCCAGGCGGTGTGCATGAGCATCGTCTTGAAAGCCGACGATACGTCGGTCTTCCAAAGAACGGCGAGGGGCGGAACGGATTCCAGGCCCTTGTGGCGCATGATCCTGATGAGGTCGACGACCGAGTCGAAAATCGCAGGGCAGTCCTTGCGAAGCGTTCCTTCGTTGAGCCCGCTCGCGGTTTGGTCGTTAACGACTCGCGGACTGTGACCTTCCCGGTGGACAGCAAAAAGTGGTGAAATGACACACCCCTCGGGAGGCTCGTCGACTGCTTCGGATGTGAGACCTTTTGCGACGTCCTTCTCGACCTTGGCTTGAACGAGGTCGAGGTCCTCCTCGGTCGAGGGAATGTACCTCGAGACCAGGCGAGCCGGAGGGGGGGCTGGCGCTTCTCCCGAATGACAAGGCCACATTCCGTGCTCCATCGACCACAGAAGCGACTCCACCCAGGGACGGTTCGGATGCGTCTCCAGCGACTTTCGGAACGCCTCGACGTTGAGAGGACATGTTCCGACCGAAAAGAGCTCAGGATGAGACTTTAGCGCCGCTAAGTATCCAGGGTCCTCGAGAACGTGCTGAGGAGGTCGAGGCAATGGCTTGGCGGTGTAGGTGGAGGAAAGGAGAGGGTTGCGAGGGGGGTCGAGATGAGGCTCGGGCCAGTGCCAGAGGCGCCGGAGCCTGGGAGCGACGCCAACTCCCGCAAGATGATGCGCCGGTGGCCGAGGAGCGTTGATTTCAGGTAGCTCCTCGTCATCGTCTAACTGGAGCCACGGCCAGTTAGACGGATCCGTCGCCTCAGCGCCGAATTCCTCTTCCTCCTCGAGCAGCGCCAGCGGCAGCGTCGCGAACGCCGCCGCGCCCATTGCCCCCGTTTTTCGGGCAGTTGGGGGTGGGATGGGGACCTCCGCATTCGCACTCGTGGAGATAACCGCACGGTCCGTCGCCAGCCTTGTGAGAGCCGCTCGTATACTTCTTGCAAATCTCGTCCGAATTGGTGACCTTGCGACGCTTTCCTGAAGGGTCGGCGCCGAGGGCGGCGAGGGCGGCAGCGGGAGCGACGACAATCTCGTGGTACAAGGCGTCGTTCCCGGTAACTTGTCCCCAGTCCCGAACTCGACCTCCGACCGTGGCGATGTGTTTCGCATTGGCATCCACCCAGCGAAGGACTCGGCGACAGGTGGCGTCGTCGACGTTCTTGAGAGCGGCCTTGAGGATGATTCCGAAGATTTTTCGCTCAGCTTTCCTCTCGGGGAAGAAGCGGCCATCGAGCTTGGATACCTGCTCCCACGCATCGAGGAGAGCCATCGGTCCGTAAAAGATGGAGCGTCGAGACGCCCTGACAGCTTCGATCTTCGCATCGTTGAGGGCGTCGAAGCCTTCGGGGAGGTCGAGAGTGGACTCGGGAGAGTAGCCACAGATGTCGGCAAGGGGGACAAATTCGCCGCAGAGAAGCCGTCCTTTGTCCTTCGGGTCGATCTCGACTTGGACTTGAGCCGCGATAAAAGCGAGAGACTCCTCGCCTTTAGCCTTGACGGCATATTGCTTGAAGTCTCGCTGGCGGAGACGACAGATGAGGACGTGAGGTGGTCGGCCAATGAGGTCATCGTCATCGTCCTCGGTTCCGGTGTCGAGAGCGACCTCGATGCTGCTGAAGAAAGCTTTCCTTCGAGCGGCGGCGGTAGACTCGCGAGGGGTGGGATCGTCGAAGATGGGGACCTCAACTCGGGCTGCTCTACGAGTGTCGTTAAAGTCCGAAGCAACGGGGCGCTTGGCGCGAGGACGTTCTCCGTTGAGAGCAGCGGCTTCCTTCTCCGAGTGATGGATATCCTCCCAGTCGCGTTCATCCTCCGAGTTTCCTCCAGCTGGCGCATCAGGCAAATCGAATCCTGACTGAGCCTCCGCAGACTCCTCTTCTTCTTCTCCTCCAGCTCGACCTCCTTCTGGCTCCGCTGTGCCGCCTCGAGAACCGACGGAATTGGCTCGCTTCGCTCGGTAGAGACGCTTGGGAGCGGCGCCCCAGAAGACGTCCATGTTGGCGTCGAGGGGGTCGAGAGTCTGGTCGTTAAGGCAGGCGACAATGACGGGATGGATACCGGGGAGGGAAAGGGGAATATCGAGAGGAGGGTCGCCGTCCTCGAGGGCCTCCAAAACGGCTGTCCAGACAGAGAGACTCGCGGCTGTGAAAGTCGGAGTGGCCTTGCTCCTCTTGAGACCATTATGGAGGCTTGTGAGGAAAGTAGCGCGGGTGGCATCGTTCCTGGGCTCGTCGACGAATTTGAGAACGTGACCAAGGACTGATTTGACGGAGGCGTAGTCTCCAATGGAAGTATGCTTGGAGTAGGCGATGGAGTGGGACATAAGAATGATATGAAAGATGGCCGTAGGCAGATCGATCTAAAAATTAACGTCGGACTGGGGAGTCGCGAGAGTTAGCAAGGTGAGCGACGGCAAGCGCGTCGGAGCGCTGGTCTTACCTGGGGAGTCGCGAGAGGTAACTACTCCGGGAAGGGGGTTATCTAATGCGACTTGGTTTTTGCTAAAAACGTGGGGAAGGGTGTGAGCTCAGTATGCAAGCGCGGGGAGCGCGGGGAGCATGTAACAAACCTGCAAGCTTGGGAGAGCTGCGAAGTTTGTGTGAGCAGGGGACAAGGAATCGGAGGTTAGGGGAACCCTAACGCACCGAACGAGAGCTTTGCAGTAACTGGAACGCAAGTAGAAAACCGGGCCTTCTTCGTGAGTGAAGAAGAAAGCCCTCTCGCCCAAAATTCGCCATATCGCACGACCGTGCGACGAATTTCGCGCGAGTTTCCCACTCGACTTAATTCTCTTATGTAATTCTGACAAAGCGCCTCAGCCCCTCCGCAAGCTACAATGGCAGAGATCGATTTGGTATAGTCCCCGTTTCAGGTGGAGCGGGCCGAGACGCTCGTTCTACTCGCTTGCCGTTGAACAGAGCGTCTAGTTTTAGCGAGACTGTGAGAGGTACTGAGACTGAGGGAAAGCATAAAGAAATCTCGACGGAGTTTTGGCGCAGTCCTGCGAAGTTCTGCGGCATGGTCGGATCAAAATCAGCGTCGTTCTTGTCTCTCTCGGAGAGGACAAGCCCCAGCACAGTCCTGCAGCGACCATAAATCTCCTTTCATTCTAAACCGATTTCACGGCATTTGATCCCATTCACCACTTCCTTTTCTCCTGCGTTCACGCCATGAGCACTTCACCGACGCTGAAGGTCGTGCACATTACCACGCCAGAGGAGCTTGCCCAGGTTCGTCCGCTTTCAGCATCTATCTGACAGGTCAATGCTCCAAGCCTGGATAGATGCCGACTCGGTTCGCACTTGTAGGTACATGCAGTCAGGATCACCGTGTTTGTCGATGAACAGAAGTTCACGATGGAGGATGAAATGGATGAGTGAGCTCATTCAACTCAGGCCTACGAACCATTGTGCTTCGTCGCAGAGAAACTCTCCCTTGGTTGAACTGAGTAGATACGTTACGTACTTCCGTGTAGGAAGGACCCTGGCAGCGACCACTTCTTGCTGCTGAGCGATGACCAACCAATTGGGACCATACGATGGTATCCAGCTTATCCATCTCCTGCGTTTGGGAAACTGGGCCGTCTAGCTGTCTTGAAGGAGGGAAGGGGTGTCGGCGCTGGGCGGTTGTTAGTGCAAGCTCTGGAAAGGCATGTTGAGGCAGGCCGAGGAAAAGCACTGAAGTTGAAGGACGGTGTGAAGGAAGTGACAATCGTGGCAAATAGTCAAGCACATGCCCAGGTAAGCTTGATGTGAGCGTGATGGAGCAGGTATTATTTGCTGACTCGGAGCTTGCTTCGCGGACCAATAGGGCTTTTACTCCAAGCTGGGATACACCGCCGAAGGAGAGCACTTTCTTGAAGTAAGCTTCACGTTTTCGTATAATCGCAAGGCTAGAGACGGGAGATAGCGCACCTGGAGTCGACTGGCATCTATGCGTGGGTGCGACACGGTGCCCTAGACGTGCGCTGACTTCCTGTGATTTGGCACGCAGGATGGAGAGCCGCATATCCGAATGGTGAAGGTTGTTGAACTTCTGAACTAGAATGGCCCACTCGAACACTATCGCAACCTCATAAGTAGCCAGCGTTCGCGGGTTTCCAACGGTAACACAACCCTTAAACCTCGGACACATTTGGGCCGGACGTCCTGGAAACTTTGGCCTTCACTGTAAGCCATTTGGCCAGCAAAGGCATCTTTGGCTTCTGCAGAAGCCTCACCTTGGGGACCAAAAGGACGAAATCCTTCCACACGAACCGTTTCAGCTAGAGCATCTCTAACGTCGACCTTCGGTGGCGAGAATATAATGCATGTAGTCTAAGTTCCCACTGATCAAAGATATACTGTATGAAAGGTATACGGGTACAATGTGACAATCCTTAAGCCGATTCTGCGGCCTCCTTCCTCGCTCGCTTCTCCTCCTTCCTCGCCCGCTTCAGCCTTTTCCGCTCGGCCTCGTCTACCTCTTCGTTGACTAACGGTGCGATCTCGACCTCTTTGGGCATTTTAAAGGTGGCTGCCAGTCCCGTTGTGGACGCTGACAGGAAAGAGGGGAATTTGCGGACAGGGGGAGCCTCAATCACTGGTGGTGAGTCATTGGCGCAATCGACGACGGTGTCGCCTTTGTCCGCCTTTTTGCTCCGCTTCGCCTCTTTTCGCTCGCGTTTCTCCCTCTTCAGCTTCTCCTTCTCCGTCTCGTCCAAGACAGCAATCTCGATGGCCTGTTCAATCACAGCGACGGTGGGAACCTCGAAGGTTGCTTGCAGCCCCGTGCCCGCGCTGGAAGCGAACATTGGGAACGCACGTCGAGGTGCTTCTGGAAATCCCTCAGTCGAGGGCCCGGCGATACTGATAGGTTGACTTTGTCCGATAGAAGGTCGGGCGAAGGGAATGGCAGGGATTGATGATGGAAGAACGGAGGCCGTAAACGATGGCGGCGGGATTGGCGTCGCGGAAGGAGGGGCGATACCCAGAATTTCGGCCATGGCGGCCGCGTTCGAAGAAGATGCCATACGCTTGGCTCGTAAATGCTTTGATCGAGCGCTGGGAGGGAGAAGCAAAGTTTGTAAGTCAGCTGGAGGTGAGTGAGTGGGGGAAGTGGAACGAACGCCATTCGGGGATTCTTGAGGATAGTTCCGGCAGGTGAGGCCGGCGCAGAAGCTGCTGGTGAAAGAGGTACGATTGGAGATGGTGTATTGATAAGTGACGTTGGGGCGCTCTCGACTGCCGCAGAGGCTGCGTTGTCGTCTTGTTCCCGGTCGCGCTTGCGCTTTTTGTCCCTCTTCGACTCGCCCTCCTCTGTAGCTCCACCCTCCAGTGCCTCGGCCGCTGCGGCAGCCAGTTTGGCGGCGTTGAGTCTTTCCAACAACCTTCCGAATTCTCCACCAGTTTTGGCTACCGGCTCCTCGACAGCTCCCTCACCGGGGACACTGGCTGATACGAAGCCCATGCTGCCCATAGGCACTCCCATTGCCCTAATTCCACCAATCCCAGCACCATTCTTCCTCGCTCCAATTCCAAGTGTGTTGTCCTTCGCAGTCGGGATAACGGACACCTTCTTGGAGAAGGTTGACCCGCCGCCCGTCAGGATGAGTGACTGTGATTCAGCGTTCCCGAGGGAAGGAGCGGTAGGGGTCCAGCCCATGGAAGAAAGGAGGCGGAAACCAGGCGCGGAGGTATCTGTGAGGAAAGGTCGAGCTCAGCGGGGAACAATGACAGACGCGCGAAGGCAAGAGCGCGCACCATTCGCCCATTTCGTGTTACGAGGGTCGTCTGGGATCCTTTGCTTTGGGTTGTTGCCGCTGAGTCCCATCTTGACGTTCGAGTTCTGCGATCAGCGCGTCGGCTTCCGCGACATCACCGTGCAAAAATTGAGCGGTGGCTTTCGGGTCCTGAACCGGATTTGTCCGGGATCGACCATCGCGCCTGGGAATGACTTGAATTTCTTTTCCTCCTTCTTCCCGCAAATACTCTTACGAAAGCTCGCCAAACCCAGCCCAACTTGACTGCACATATGGGAAAGTTGCTGGGAGGTCACCTTGCGGATGTCAGAGCCTGACGAAATACCAAAACCTTCGCCGGACCCTGGATAAGGAATAACGGGAAGTTGTCGATATCTTAAATGCTCCCAATTCTTAGCAGCAACACTGCAAGTACCTTGCAAGCATTCTTCTGTCTCCCATAGTCTTCGCCTGGGGTACGTCTTGATTTGGCAGCCGTGCGGCTCAGAGCGGACTAACCTCCGCAGGCGTGCAGCCGCGGGCGCCTTATCGCTATCACTTCTCAACCGACACTCACCTCGCCACTACCTTGCACATCTAAAGCATCTCATACTCTTGTGAGTCTCTGGTGAGCTCTGGTCTTTCCGCGTATATAGCTGACCTGGAATCTTGTCGTGCTAGCGTCGTTTCGCATCATGACAACATCAATCGCCGAGAAAGCGGATGAGAAAACAGCTGGAAGCGAAGTGGTCAAATGCTCAACGGCTAGCATTTCTGCTTCGGAAGAGAGGACGTTTATCGACCCAGTGGTCGAAGGGAGGCTTTTACGAAAGGTCTTCGCAGCTCTGCCCTCCGCCACCGTCATCACGACGCTGATACATTCCCTCGACGGACAGGTGGACTTTTACTTGCTCAGTATACTAGGATGTCTTTACCTGCTGGCATTTCTAGAGTCGGTTTCCTTCATCTGTGTGCCGATTTACCTGTACTCACCCGTCCGTCTGTCTTCGCAGTCGCGGTACAAGCTAGACTCATGTCTGCCCTGCACCTAATTTACTGAAACCATCCATAAGGCAATATTGGCAACGCGAACGTCGCCGGATTATCAACAGATCTACAGCTGGTGGGGAATCAGTATGGTACCCTGTGAGCTTAGCCCTTCACGCTTAGGGAGGGGACGCTTGCGCTGACCTTCTATCATCTGCAGAGTAAGCGTTGTGTAGTGAGTCCGCGAAGCACCGAATTTGAATCAGAGAGTGGTTCTAAGAAAAACTACAGCGCTACATATGTAGTGTTCGAGCCAGTCTGGGCGAATCTTCTCAAAATCATCACGGTTTGTGAACTAACTTTGACGTTGCATCAATGGGAATGACGCTGACCTGTAGCTTCCCTAGCCCCGGATACTTTTGGCCTCCTCAACTTTAGTCTGGGGTATCCTCACATTGGCAACGGCTTGGGTCAGAAACTACGACTCGATGATTGTCATCCGAGTCTTGCTCGGTGAGCTCTTCCGTCAATACTTTCTTCCCTTGCCTGATGTCAAGTGTTTGAATTCCAGGGGTCGCCGAGGCTGGCAAGTTTTCGTAATAACTGCACTATCTCTACTGTGCTCTAATGACTCATCTCTTCAGGGCTATTCCCTTGCATCAACCTGGTATTGGCGATGACATATAGACCCGAAGAGCTTGCTAGACGTCTCAGTTGGATCTTCGCTGCCGCGGCAATCTCAGGGTTTGTTCTTCACTTTTCTAATGGCTTGGGATACACGGCAGCTTATATTCTATTTGTTTATTAAAGTGCCTTTGGAGGATTGCTGGCTTTCGGTTTAACCCAGATCGAAGGGGGACCGTTCCCATATCGGTGGGGCTGTAAGCTCACCCTTGAACGCTAACGAGATCTAAGCCCAGCTGACTTACTTCCTTTGGAATGCGAGCTCAGTGCTATACCTCACTGAAGGTCTTATCTCGATTGTTTTCGCGCCCATCGCCTACTACGCTGTTCCGAACTCCCTCACCACGGTAAGCCTCGTCGGAAGTTTAACCAGCTTGCGACCTAAAGTATCCCCATATCAAGGCGTGGTTCCTCAATAAAGAAGAAAAGGACCTTGCTGCGATACGGTACGAAATAAATCGCGAGCATTTCGACCCAGATGAAAAGTTTTCGTGGTACGAAGTCCGAAGAGGATGCAGGGACTGGAAAACTTGGGCTCAGTAAGTTTCCCCTCGGTCACTACATTTCTGTACGTTTTTGACCAATATCGAAACCTCAGTGCTGTGAATCAATTCTGCGTGGATGTGAGCTTGTATGGGTGAGTTGACGGTTTTCTTTCGGAAGACTTCACGGCATTTAATCTGTTTCCAGCGTCACCACCTTCATGCCCACCATCATTAAGGGCTTGGATATTACCAAAGATACTGTTTACTCCCAGCTGCTGACTGTTCCCGTCGTGAGTAATCCTTCGAGCAAGAGCATACCTGATCCGTGGCTCACCAAGGAGTCGTTAGTATTTGGTCGCCGCCGTATCGTTCATCATCGGAGCCCAGCTGTCTGATCGGTACAGGACTCGAAGCATCCCACTTTTCGTTTATGGCGGGATCATGGTCACGGGGTGTAAGTATGAGCCTCCTTCTGCCTTGGAACGCTATCTCATCCGTTCCAATTATAGACGTTATTATTGCCGTCGTGGAGTCACCAGCCGTTCGCTACTTTGGTGTATTCGTAACAGGTATGTTCAAGACCTTTGAAGCATGACTATATTCAGAGGTCCTGACTGCCTGATCTCTTCCTTAGGCCTTGGAGTCTACGCGATGAGTGAGTACAACTTTCTTCGCGAAGCATGTGTATCCAACGTCCGACAATTAAATGTTTCCCAGGTGCACTGAATGTGGTTTGGGTAAACCTTCCAGCTCTGTTTGGGTCAATCAAAATGCTGACCCTCGCGATATCCCTAATGAAAAGACGAGTAAGTCCCGCTCGTAAATTTCACAACAGCCGGCAATTGACCCGCCGGTGACTTGCAGACAACAAGTGAGTCAAGATACACAGCCAGACCTGCAGCGGCTGCTGACTGCTTCAACGTGTTCCAGTAATGCGAAGCATTACAAAAGAGCTACCGCGACAGGGTTGATGCAGCTCGTTGGAAGTGCGTAACCAACTTTTCCATCCTGTAAGATCTGAAGAGAAATGATCTGACGGATCGCATATGAAGATTCCAGCGGCGCTGCAATTGGATACATCTACAGTTCCGACACAGCCCCCGGCTACCATCGGGGTAGCTATTTTTCTCCTTCCGCTACCAGTTCACACCGCTGATGTTTTGAGTTAATTAGGGCTTTGGATAAGTGTTGCACTAACCCTCCTCTCGATGGTGATTACGACCTTCCATGCCCTCGCGTTGAAGAGAATCAATCGTCATCGAGCTGCTCTTGTGGCCGCCGGGGCGCCTGATCAACCAGAACTCGGCGATGACAACCCGCACTTTGTGTTTTACCTTTAAGATCAATTTCAATAATAACAAACTGAAGATAGAAATCACAAATGCACAGTCAAGCTTGCGCGAGTCTCCTCTGCTTCGTCAACACCCTGTGCAAGCTTATGATGATCAGCTCCAACCTGTGTGAGGCCAAGCGTGTCAGTTTTCGATGATCATGTAGGGATTTTGGGCTTGATACACTCACCGAGCTTTGAGAGTCATCTTCACACCCTCCGAGAAAAATCCCTTCGCAAGCTGTCCCGACAGTCCTGCGTAGAGGCCAAAAACGCCAAACCGCCTAATTGTCTTTTGGAAGACATCCAAGTTTGACTTGTAGAGTCTTTTACCAGACGAAGACTTGAACATGAGGCGAGATTTTGCCAGTATCATCGGATATGTGATTATTGAAGCTTGGCGGCGAGAAAAATATTCAGCGAACAAGGTGAGGCGACTTGACCTCGGGGAGCGTACCGACGGAGGAAGCAAAAGCGGAGGTGAGGAAGACTTGGGCTGGGGTTGGGTGCTCGAGATGACGGACTGGGATCAGAGCGCGTTGGAATGCGTCTACAAGGAAAGAGGTGATTGCTGGATTGGTGGTGAGGACAATCGAAGAGGAGAAGCCGCTCCAAAAACCGGTCCATCCCTTGAGAAGCAATGAGTCAGTGCTGAAGTAAGAGTTCGGCTGAAAGATGATCTATGGGTATACGCACCTTCTCTTCGTAGATATCTCGCACGATATCAAGAACGCCCGGCGCGGCAGCGTAGTCGTCCTCCTCTTCATCAGAGCTCTCCTCGTCTCGCGTTTTCGATGCTGCATTTGACCCAGATTTCTCACTGCTCGGGACGATTTTCTTGGCCGTCGAGGTCTGTTGTCTGACCGTAATATTTGAGAGCGGCGAAGTGATCGCCTTCGCAACAACGCCGCTCAGCATCCCGATAACAATTTCCTCGACCGCCGAGAGTACCGGAATCGCAGAAGGTTTTGTTTTTGAATTGTTAAAGGACGGAGGTGGGTTCAACTTGAGGCGACGGGCGATGAGAGTATTACGCAGGACTTCAACGTATAGGTGCGTCAGTACAAGAATCCCAAGGGGCGCACAAACTGAGATCGTGAATTGACAGGACCCACATGAGTAGACGTAAAAGTACAAAAAGTTGGAGATGGCTGTGGAGACAGTATCGGCGCCAATCCCACGAAAGAAGCCGGTCCAGCCTTCCGTCTCATATAGCGCTCGACCAGCTGACACCAGCGAGTCCTTCGAGTTTCCTGTAAGATTGAGGTCAAATCGCCTGCCGAGACTTGACAAACTTCCTCTTATGCTCACGCTTCCTAGATTTTGGTCTCGATGCAGTCTGGATCCTTGTGGTTATTGTGTCTAATGGATATGAGGCAACGTTTGCGAGTGCAGCACCCAAAGCGCCAGAGGAGGCCTGTAGCAATGGTGGAAGAGTGCTGGCCATAGAAAAAGGGGGAAGGGAAAGAGGGAGAGGAAGGGGAGAAAGCCCAGGCGGGGGAAAGCCCTCGGCCCAGAAGCCGGAAGAACCGGCCCCGGCTGAGCATCTGGATGAACTGGAGAAGGCGATGGCTCCTGTGTCTGCACTCCACGCATCCACCAACATTCAAAGCGATGAGCCATGCGTCACGGTCGAGGAAGATTCACATCCTGCTGGGCATCGATACGTGCGTCCTTCCTTTCCTCGTCGTCTCTCCTTTGCGCTTTCATCATCTGCCGCAAAGTGACGCCGCGTCCTTTATGCACTCACTCGCTCACACGCCATTCCATGCAGGGCGTTCTTTCTACTTGAACTCATCTCTGGAGTCATGACAGGCTCCCTTGCACTTATTTCAGGTAAGCCGTTTGTCACCATCCTCGCGCGATGCCACCAGATGCCGGGGACAGGACGCCACTGCGCGCCCCCAACAACTTGCCGCTAATATCCGCCTTTCATCTACAGACAGCTTCCATATGGTACGATCTTCCTCTGAACAGCCAAACTTGTTGTTCAAAGCTAGATAGAGAGCTCTGGGGGCGCTTTGAAGCGGACACCGCACCGGTCGCTGACCGTCAATCTCGCTTCATCTGCACGCAGCTCAACGACATCTTCAGTCTCGTTGTCGCTTTACAAGCACTCAAGCTCGCCGAGGGCAACTCGGCAACTTCGAAATACAGCTATGGATGGCAGCGCGCAGAAGTTCTTGGCGCCCTGATCAACGGAGTCTTCCTTCTCGGTTCGTCGTCGAGACCGTCCATGCGGTTGTGATGTACACAGGCTTCAACAACTTAATACCGTTTCTCGTAGCTCTCTGCCTGTCCATCGGACTCGAAGCGTTCACACGTTTCTTTGGGTCGGTTGGTAAGCTTTTCTTAGGATCGTCCGTGTTTCTCTGGCAAGGAAGTTAGGGCTTACTTAACATTCGCAGAGGTCACCAACCCCAAGCTCATTGTTATTGTCGGATCGGCTGGACTCTGTTCGAACCTGCTTGGACTCCTTCTCTTCCATGGTGAGTGAAGCAAGGCGTTCCTTCCCCCACTTGCGGCTAACTAAAATGCCTCAATCTTTTTCTTCGACATCTCAAGATCACGGACATTCACACGGAGGACACGGACATTCTCATGGAGGACACTCGCACGGACATGGCGATGTCGAGTCGGGCAAAGCACGCAAACGCGCTCACTCGCACTCGCACTCTCACCGCGAACCAACTGATCGCACTCCCCTGCTTGCCGCCGGCACATCTCCCTCGCCAGCCCCGACCGACTCTCCTGCTGCCTCCGAGTCGACTAAAGTCATTTCCTCCACTTCTTCCTCATCCGGCGAAGACGACGATGAGGAGGATGTCGGAATTGAGGATGAGCTGTTTGTACACCCTGGAGAGTTCAGGGTCAACATTGTTAGACAGGCGCATGATGCTGGGTATGGATCGACCTCGAGTGGGACCGCCGCGGTGGGAAAGAAGACGCACGATCACGATCAAGCTTCGCACGACCATAGTTCGCACGACCATGTTTCGCACGACCACGGCCACAGCCACTCTTCAGAGGGTCATTCGCATGGAGATGAAGAAGAGAGCTCGGGTGGAGGACATGGTCACAATGCGGATGGATCTATGAACATGCAGGGAGTTTTCCTGCACGTCCTTGGCGACGCTGTGAGTTGTCCTCGGCACTGGCGCTTCGGAGAAACCGCTGACCCTCTTGGAACAGCTTGGAAATGTTGGTGTTATCGCTGCTGGGTTGTTCATTTGGAAGACCGATTACGCGTGGCGATTTTATGTCGACCCCCTCATCTCCCTCCTCATTACTTGCATCATTTTCTCCAGTGCTTTACCATTAGGTAAGAATTTTTGTCACTTACAGCAGACAGCAGAAGTTAATCGCTGACAAACCTATGCTAGTCAAATCTGCATCCTTCATTCTTCTCCAGGGTGTGCCTAATTCAGTACCACTCGATGAAGTTCGAAACGCCATCGCCGCCGTACCAGGAGTCCTCAATGTCCATGGTCAGCCCTTCGTGCTTCATTCATCTGACTCGAGTTCTTATCTTTCCACTCACCCCGCCAGAGCTTCACATCTGGTCCCTTTCCGAGTCCAAGACTGTCTGCTCGGTGCACGTAATGACGAAAGGCGACGACTTTGTTCCGGCGTCGAAGGCTATCAGAAGGGTGCTGCACCGCTTTGGAGTGCATAGCTCGTGAGTCGTCATCCATTCTGAGTGGTCGGGGAAGCGAACTCAGATTATATATACTCCAAAGGACCATTCAACCAGAGATTGTTGGTGGAAAGGACGCGCCCCCGACAAAGCCAGTGGCGGACATTTTGGCCGAGGTCAGCCCCTTTTGCGCTTTGAAAAGTGAAATTTTTGCGCTGATATTCTCTCTTCTCTCTTCTTTCTCTGAACAGACGGACGCCGACGGGTGCCTCGTGTTATGTGTGGACGACAGTTGTCGACCCTCATCATGTTGCCCTCCATCGGAAACGCCAGCAGGTACAATCTAAAGTGCTCCACCAGAGAACTGCTTGACGTGAAAGGTTTCCCGGCTTTATCACATCGATCCAGTGTAATACATTCTTTCCCCTTATATTTTTCACTGTCAGTTCCGGTGCCGCGAGGGCCGGCGACGCCCTTTTGTGATGAAGTTGAGTCTCAATGAGTCATGGCATGGTATTGAATCAGTAACGTTTGGAAGGCAGCAAAAGCCATCACACAGGCTTGCGTTAGCCAACTATTCAAGCCCGCTATTGACAGAAAGTGCGGTCGGTTTTACGACCACTATTCTTTCTCTGGACTCCCGTCGTAATTTCCTGAAATGCGATGCTGGCTAAAGTTGGTCAGGGCTCAGCTCATACCCGCTCATCATCCAGTTTATCCACCGTCTGCCCAAACTGTGTCTGCCCAGATTGAGAGGCACGGTGAGCTCGCTTGTCGGTTAATGGAGGTCACGAAGTTCAAATCGCGTAGTCAGCGCGTCCGAGTATTCCAATGTTGTTTCCTTCCCTTCAAGCAAATTCATCATCAATGCCAAAAACGTCGCCGCGTTGGCGTTTCTCCATACTAGACCTCCGTTCTGTACCCCTGGAATTTCGCACGTCTCGGAAATCGTCGTGGCGCCTTCTGCCTCAGACCGCCTTCCGCTCCTTTCAACTCGTTCTATTACCTCAAACACCACCACCGAATGATGAACCACAAGTTCCTTTCCACCCCGCTCACAGCTGGCATTGTCGGCTGCCCCTTCTCGTAAGCTCCTCCTCGAAGCCTGGGAAACATTTTCGAAGGCCGAGGGCGCCCGACGTTTCTCCTAGCTTACCTCGGAAGGTGCCTGCGTTTCTTTGCATTGACCAACACTGCTCTCGTTTTGCAGGGGTGGACAGCCAAAGGCCGGTGTCGACGTACGCACCGATTCGCTTTCCGCACTTATCCGAAAGCACCTGCTGACCTCTCGCGCCTTTCGCATCTCTAGACTGGACCACTCCAGCTCATTGAGTCGGGCCTCCTCAACGACATTGCGGTACGTTTATATCTAAGCTGTAGGAAGGGGCGCCAGGCTGACGAGCTCGATTTGCAGACTCTCGGATGGCAGGTCGACTTTGCTGGGCCGGAATCCCTTGGCACAAGCCTTACTTCAGATGCGCCTGATCCCGATATTGGAATCATCAAGAGGCCCAGGCTTGTATCTAAGGTAAGCTGGTGGTGACAGGAGCGCGAGGCTGGGTCCTAGGAGCTCGTGCGGCGGGGTATGCTTTGTAGCGGATGGACACAGGAGGAAAAGATTGGCGGCAATTGGTGGTAATCGGGTGACCCTGAGCTGACTGTGGACTCCTCACTTTCCTCTTAATAGGTCACCAAGGAGCTCGCCGCTCGCGTGTATGAGCACTCGTCCAAGGGTCAGCTCACTGTAACGCTGGGAGGCGACCACTCCCTCGTACGCCGAGATTACTGCCACCGATATATTAAAATTGGCTGACCCATTTTGAGCGCATAGGCTATGGGTACTGTTTCGGGCACGTTCAAGGCGTACCCCGACGCGTGCCTCATTTGGATTGACGCTCACGCCGTCCGTCCTGATTTCGCAATGCCAGTCGTCGTACACCTTGCTAACGAACTTTTTTCTGCTCAGGACATTAACACACCCTTGACCACTCCTTCCGGGAACCTTCACGGCTGTCCCGTTGCGTTCCTTATGGGACTCCCTGGCGCCACACAAGAGGCCGTCCCAGAGTTCGGTTGGTTGGACCCAGTGCTTAAAGCAGACAGCTTGGTCTACATTGGACTTCGTGACATCGACTCTGGAGAGCGCAAGATTCTCAAAGAGAACAGTGCGCAACGGTCGTTTTTTTTTGGGTGTCTCCATGCCGTGCGCTAACTCTTGTGTTGGTTCGTAGACATCAAGTGCTTCTCAATGTACCACGTAGACAAGTGGGGCATTGGAAAGGTCGTGGAGATGGCTTTGGACCATGTGAACAAGGAGAGGACACGTCCTATCCACTTGTCTTTCGACGTCGACGCCCTGGATCCTTCGGTGGCGCCAAGCACTGGAACCGCCGTGCGTTTTGACTCTCCTTTGTTTTTAAATCAAAACTGACCGAAGGATGTTGCTTCAGGTCCGTGGTGGGCTTACCTTCCGTGAAGGTCACTACATTTGCGAAGGTATGCACAGAAGACCTCCACCGTTGCACTCGGCCTGACGCATCGTGCTTTTCCTCGCAGCCATTGCCGAGACTGGACTCCTGGTCTCCCTCGACATCATGGAGGTCAACCCTTCCCTCGGAGATGTCGAGTCCGTCCAACAAACTGTAGATGTTGGACGTTCGCTCATTCGATGCGCGCTTGGAGAAACCTTGCTCGATTAGGATGTAGAGGATTAGCCCATGTCGCTTACGCCCATATACATAAAAAATTGCGAAGAAGATGCATCATATTGAACAGTCGGTCTGGGCCAGTAGTGCGATCAAGTCGAGAGAAGAAAGAAGAAGTCAGGATCCGCGGAACGTTCGTTGGGCGTCGGACGTCGTCGAGCGCTCGAGCGCCAACAAGGCGCCATCCACGCAGCTCGAGGCGACCCCGCAAGTTGACTCCTTGCTCTGTCAGATTTTTCTTTGACTCAGCACAGCAGGAAGACTCGGCCTCTCTCCATCCCCATCGACGCTCACCTTTGCTCTCAAATCGAAAATTATTTGCCTCGCTCCTCAGCACCATCAATCGAATCTCGTCAACAATGACAATCTCGCCCTCCGACAGACCATGCTCCGCTAACGCTCGCAAAGCGAAGGCGATCTCGCGAGACTTCAGGACGTAAGCTGTTCATGATTCACAGAAAGTAGAAATATACTGTGGTGAGGGCGGAAGGAGCAAAGCTGATAGCACTAGCTGCTCTGGTGGGATGCAAGGGTTGACGTGACGTGATGTCAGGCTAATCCTTTCTGTTTCTCATCGCCTGCAGCGACACTGTCACTTACCCCACGGCTGGAATGATTGAGGCCCAAGTTGCCGCATCATTGGGCGATGCGGTCTACGAGGCGAGTGCTGAGACTTCGACTCCGCGGACTCTAGCTGACGAGCAAATTCCTGAAGTAGGAGGATCACGACACGAAGGCGCTCGAGGAAAGAGTTGCCAAACTAGCTGGAATGGAAGCAGGGCTCTTTTGTGTTAGTGGTACAATGGTAAGCCTACAAAAGCCAGAGTATCCTGGTCGAGCTTGACGCAGTAGCGTCAGACGTCGACACGAAGTCACTGACCACCGCCTTTCAAATCAGTCGAATCAACTCGCCCTTCGCACCCATCTCACTCAGCCCCCACACTCTGTACTTCTTGATGCTCGCTCCCACGTCCACATGTTCGAGGCGGGAGGACTCGCGTTCCATAGTCAAGCAACGACACATGCCGTCGTACCGACCA
The DNA here is from genome assembly GCA_035521515.1 of Phenoliferia sp. Uapishka_3. NCBI lineage: Eukaryota > Fungi > Basidiomycota > Microbotryomycetes > Kriegeriales > Kriegeriaceae > Phenoliferia > Phenoliferia sp. Uapishka_3. Next base: position 21,028 of record JASZXU010000148.1, read on the forward strand.
ACGGCCACCACCTTACCCTGGAAGACGTCGAAGATCACCTTGTACTGGGAAATGATATCCATGTATGTCACAAATGAAGGCAATCCACCGTCGTCGTTTTGACGTTTCTCTGTCGCAGGGCTCTCCGACAAAAGTGGTTTGCTTGGAGAACACACTTTCCGGAATGGTTTTCCCTCAACCCGAGGTAAGCGACTCTTAAATTATCAACACCGAGCGACTTCCGCGACTGACGCATATCATGTTGTTTCCACTCCAGATTGTGAGGATCGCAGAGAAGATGCATTCCCATGGAATTATCATGCACTGCGATGGAGGTTTGCTATTCTTCCATTAGGCTGAACGCTCTTGAACCTTACGATTTCATGTATTTAAGCACGCATGTGGGAGGTGGTAGCAAAGACTGGCCTGACACTCGAGGAACTGTGCCGTCCTTTTGAGACGGTTTCGCTGTGTATGTCCAAGGGATTGGGAGCGCCAATAGGAAGGCGAGCCAGTGTCCCGAGCCACTGAGTTCGCACCAACTCACGCATTCTCTACTTTTCAGTGTTCTCGTGGGCCCCAAGGCCCACATTGGTAAGTGTCTGACGCCCGGCTTTCCCTTGCTTCGACGCTGATGACATCTTTCACAAATCAGACAAGGCGCGATGGTTCCGTAAATTGTTTGGAGGTAAGTTATCGTTCTACTCTCTTCCGCCCCCACAATCCTATACTGATTCAATCCTATCTGTAGGCGGAGTCCGACAGTCTGGATCCCTTGCCACCGCCGCAGACTACGCCCTGACGAATCACCTACCCCTTCTTCCTCACACCCACATCCTAGCTTCTTCTTTCGCCTCCTCTCTCGATAACCTTGGCGTTCAGCTCCTACTACCGGTGGAAACCAACATTCTTTGGATTGGCGTGTCTCATCTCGGATTCAGCCTACAACAACTCATAGAGCGCGCGAAGCTCAATGCCGGTATCACTTTGGCGGGAAGCCGATTGATCATCCATTTCCAAGTAGACGAGAGCGCCATTCAGGACCTTCTCACCGTGATCAAAAGCATGGTTGAGGAGAATAAGGACAGGAGAAATCTGGCTCTGCTGGACGTCGAGCAAAATGCGAGGTACGCGAAGGGAAGTCGAGAAGGAATGAAGCGACCAGAGCGGCCTCTGAGGATGGACTTGGCTTACGGCACCCATTAGATGTGAAATAGACGTAGTTCTTTTGTTGAAGATCAAGCCGCCTCGCTTTGAACACAATTCAATTGAATAGTCAGGTTGGGCGAGCGGGATATCACTCACAAAGTAACGAGTAGAACAAAGCAGACGAGGTACGTTTAATGTGAGGTGCGTATCAATATTTCATGCAATATGTACAATCTGGATAATCCTACAAGAACAGGGCTCTAAAGTCGCCCCTTTGCTCCCAACCCACCACCGATGCCCGTCAAAGGCTCATAGTTTTGACGCATCATATGATCTGGAGCACCATCCACGGGCCGGATACTCAAAGATGAAATGTCGACCTGCGTGTTACGGGTAAGTTTTCTTCGCGGCCTTGTTGCAGTGAGCTGTGACGCACCATATCTGGAGTCAAGTCGGCAAGAGTGGGTGCGCCGATGAGACGCATATTCATCTCCATCTCGTCTTTGAGGAGTTGAATCTTTGACAGCGAATAGTTCAGTATACAATAGGTCAGTAAGGACTAAAAGGTCATACGGCGCGAACAGTTCCCTCGGATCCGTATGCGGAGTAGGCGTCTGCAAAGTACAGACTTTGTGATCAGGACAGACAGGTACACATCTTCAGGTTTCGTAGCCTTACAAAGGAACGGGCGTCCGATACCAACAGCCTTAGCTCCCAAGGCGATCGCCTTGATAACGTCTCCCGCTCGGCGGACACCTCCATCAATACTGCGAGGGGAGCCAGTTGTCAGAACGATCCCGGGAAACTTGAAGGGAAAGCTTACTAGACTTCGAAGCCGTTCTTCAGTAGATCGCGAGCTCGGAGTTCTCGCATCACCTCGACCAGTATATCTGTGATGCATGGAAATTGAGGTACAGTAGAGTGTTCTCAGCTGGTGGTGAACGCACCAATTCCTGACTTCGCAAAGTCCAATTGCCTTCCACCGTGGTTAGAAAGCACAACACCCTGGCAGCCCGCCTCGGCAGCGAGAACGGCGTCCTGCACAATGATTTGAGTAACTGCGATGAAAGGATAAAGTGGCTTTCGTACCTCCCAGCATTGGACACCCTTGAGGATTATAGGCATCTTGGTAATAGATTTAAACCAGTCGAGATCCTTCCAGCTCAATCCCGGGTCGATGAATGATGAGATGGCACGGGCTGCGCCCTGTGATTTGTCGGTGTCTGAGTCGGCCTGAACATTGCTACCTTCCGAAACGAACTTCTGCCTCATGTCCTTCTCACGTCGACCTATATGGAGGATGAATATCAGCTTGAGCCGAAGACAAAACAAAATGTGCGCCGTACCAAGCTGAGGAGCATCAACGGTGATGAAGAGCCCCTTGATCCCACGCTTTTCAGCGTTCTGTACAATTTTCTTGGTGATAGCACGATCTTTGTTGACGTAAAGCTGCATAAATTGAGCCTGCCCTGGTGCAGCGGCGTCCATAATCTCGTCGAAGCTACAACTTGCGAGCGTCGGAATCATTTGAATGATGCCTGCGATCGGAGAAAAAAGGCTGTGAGCAAAACAAAATAAGAAGGAAACAGAGAGGTTTCGCAGTGGAAGAGACGGTACTTACCTGTCTTGGCAGCAGCCCACGTTAGATTCTTTTCGCCGTCGGCTGTGTTGCAGAGCTTCAGCAATATATAAGAACAAACGTAATCGAGACGACTAACGGTGACCTAGCTTCCCCAGCGCTGTGGCTGTGATGTAGATTGGTAACGACGTCTTTTGACCCAAAATGGTCGAGCTGAAGTCGATGGTGGTGACGTCTGTTAAGTAAGGCGTAAAGATCAGCCGTTCAGCCAGCCAGGGACAAATGAATCTCACCTCTCAGTACACGGGGTCTAAACCAAATCCGTTGATAAGCGTTGCGGTTTTCCCGCATCGTGATTTCGTCGTCAGCTCCACTCGAGTAGTAGGCCCAAGCTGCCGTGGGCAGCACAGATTTTGCTACCGCCTAGTAGGATTGAAACCATGTAAGCCGTAGGATCCACGATGAATAACGCTGGACTTACCTCGAAGTCATAAAGGCTGAGGCACTCGTCGAGTGGTGGCATCTCCGCGATTCGCACTTGGCGTTCTTTCTCCTCCGCTGTGACCTCTTTGATAACAACCTCAACTTTGCTCATATCCACTGGTCCCAGGTGCTTGTCCTTGGGGAGATACTGCTCCAAAGCTGCAGGTCAGATGTCAGCTTCATCCTCCTCCTCTGTTTCCGCTGCTTCTCCTTGACGCACTTCCAGGCGGGTGGATCGGTTCGCTAATTGACGCAAGCGGCGGTGTCAGATACGCCCCGGTATATTTGCAAGAGAGGGACAGACTTACTAAGCCTCACTGCAATTCATTGCGCCAGGTGGAACGTGAGAGTCAGCGCCGGAATCATGATGCCGGGCCGAAAGACGAGGATTGGCAGTGGCCACAGGAGAGCCGCCAACGCCCTCGCTAACAGGATGAACCGTACTTACGTTGCATCAATGCCGGCGTACCTGAGGTTTCATCAGCCATATGCTACCAACGAGTGTTGGATTCGCTTACTTGAGTAGAATCTTCATCCCGCCTGGATGCTCGGGGGCGAACTCCGACAAGTCGAACGCCTGACCTTTGACGATGAGCCAAAGGTCTTTGGCAGTGTTGTGCTTAGCAACTTCAGTAGGATCAAGCATGTTGATAATGAAGGTCGCGAGGGAGGGGTGATGGAAGAAGACGAACAGTTACCTCCGCATTTCAGCTCGGCTTCACTCCACTCCGATTGGCCGAAGTCGGAGGAAATCGCGGGGTTGCTTGCGCGGGAAATACTCTTCTTCCTCCCAGCGGAAAAGAGTACGCAACAGGAAATAATGGGATGTTCGACTCAATTCTATCATGCTCTGCGCGCGACGAGCCTTCCTCGCCGCCTCGCCCGCGCCTCTGACTCTGGTCCCAACCACTTTACTCATAGAGATGCGCTTGCTGGGCTGGCCGTAGGTGAAGGTATCCGGTCTAAACCAGCAGCTCCCGGACCGTCGGCTCTGAATGCCGCTAAAAAAGATTTGTAGAAAACGCGCCACTTGGCTTGCGACGGGGTATGATGGCCTAGAGTATAGCGGGAGCAATTTAAAATCAGTACTCTTTTCCGACTTCAGAAATAGAAATGGAGATAGGTCACCTCCATCGTGCCACTCAACTCGAGGATTGTGGAAAGCCTTTGTAAGGGGTAAGGATCGTTCTGCCGGTGACAGAATGTCAGCAAGATGGGATCCGGAGACCGAGATGCGTCGAAGCAACTCAGCGTACCTTCTCCAACTATCGTATCGCCTCGACCCAGAACATGCAAAGTCGGGGTCTTCCCCGTTCCGTTGACGTTATGCGTAAACCAGGGCTTCACCTTCATCTTGGGGAGTCAGCGCATCCATTGAGGCCCTTCAAATTGTACTGGACGCACCACTTGGTCCTGTGGCTCGAAGCCAGCTCCCAAAATCGCGAATTTGAATTGTGGTGGCGGCCAGTTGGCTCCCTCCTTTGCAAAAATTGGGTGAAGTTGAGGGTTCTCGACCAGTAGCGTCAAAATGCCGGCCATCGCCCCTCCCTGACTGAATCCCCAGACACCGTCAAAAGGACCCTCCTTCTCCATGATATTTCTGAGATACATGAGCGTCTCATCTAATCGCCTGTAGTGCGAGATGCCGTTTCGAGTCTCCGAGAACCACCATGTACGAGGAAATAATTCCGCAGGTGTGGAAGTTGCGTTTGCGTCGATGGCAGAGTCAAAGTCGGCAGAGGAGTTGGTCGGAATGTCGAGAATAAACGTCTGCGAGGTAAGAGGGTCAGCTACGCAACTGGGCTGCACCAGGGGGGCGCTCTCTACCGGGTCCACGAAAAAGAGCTCTGGGGGGTCGGGACCAGCTGCCAATGCTTTACGGATTGCACCCAAGCGAGCCCCTAGTCCCCCAAAACGCGATACAAACAGCGTGAGCGTTGCGGTGACTGGTTGCCGAAATTGAGGCGGTCAAGCAGGACGAACGGAATATTGAGGCGGATTGAGTATACCCAGGAAGCAGAAGAATCTTCATTGATGATCTTGAGAACGAAAGACGGCGTGTGTGGCTCAACGTAGGTGTGAAAGGAGCAAAGTGGGAGACCTCCAAGAGACCTCGCATGTGCTCCGAAGATTACGTAAGCGTGTTGTTTTTCTCAACCATCTATGTCGGTCTTTACCCTTTATTTCACTCTTTTTAAAAGTGAGCTCTTACCCCAAGCTTCGAGGTGAAAGTCGATTCCTTGCGGTAGAGTGCCCGGTGTATCGCTGATTGCGAAGTCAGAATCGCGAAGGGTCAAATCCCAGGATGCAGCTGCGATGAGCGCACATCCAAGCAAACGAGAGTGGGGGGTCCAGAGTTTGGCTGGTCGGATACCGTGCATATTACCCTTTGTGTTGGTCTGTGAGAGGAGCGGGAAAAATACTGAAAGACAAAACCCGCGGTCGCGTAACGACCTGTCCCGGCTCCCAAGCCTCTCATTGTCTTTCCTCTACGTACGCCAAATTGCTGGTGATAAATTGACAAAGGTTCCGATCATGGTGCATAAAAGGGAATCTCTCAGCGGCCCAAACTCGGGTTAAACGAGCCAGCGATTTCCCGCCCACATCGCCTAATGCGGAAGTTGGTTTCATTTTATTGATGAGAGATCGCCTCAAGCGTAAAGCTGCTTGCTCTCGTTTACCTCGAGCCCGGCAGCCTTTCTCACCGTCCAGTTCGTTATTCAATCTTGCTCGAACTTGCTGTCTACGACCTTTCAGTCCTCTCCTACCGACTCCCTCATCGCCAACGCCCGCGACGCGTCTAGACCCGATAAGTCAATTTCGCAGCACAGCCCGCCGCCTGGCGCATCTCGTCGCACATTCGCCCCCCAGCCTCCCAGACTCTTAACCCAAACTCTCCTTTCGCCATGGGCCTCTTGTCCCGTTCGAAAAAGCCGACTCCTCTGCCAGCACCTTCCATCTCTGCCCCCATCTCCCACAGCGCCGCACCAGCCCCCGCGGCCGACTACGGATCGAAGAAGATGTATGCGCCTAATCAAGCCTCACAGTACGTTTCGTACGGCGCTTCCGACAAGTACGGGGCACCTCGTCCCGACGTTGCATATGGAGCACTACCGAGTCCCCCTGGAAGCCCTGTTGACGTCCATGGAAGACCTTGTCAGTATCCAGCCCCACTAGCGCAGGTCCCACATCCGCTAACTTTGGCTCTCCCGCAGACCCACACCACAAGCCCGCTTCCCCTTCTTACAAAACGCCAACTTCGCATCAAAACCGACCATTGCAGCCGACTAGCAGGTCGCAAACGAACAGCTACGCAACGGACAAGCATCATGCGGGCAGGGGTGACCCCTCTAGCTTCTCCACGACAGCCACCAACGTCAGCAACGTGCTTTACGATGGGCGAGGCGAACAGCGATCGAGTGCTGGCACTAGCATCAACGACCGAGATGTCGAAGGGAGAATGGAGTCGTTGGGGATCAATGGGGGACACGGCGAGCACCGTCATCGCAAGTCGCTCGATCGCACAAGCTGTCAAAGCGTAGAAATGACCGACGGCACCGGAAACCTGCATGGCCACCAGCAGCATCCTTCCGCTGCTTCCAGCCGCCAGCAGCAGTCCCAGCACCAGTCTCAGCAGTCCTACTCGCGGGTCTCGAGTCCCCAACGTCTTCCCGCCGCTTCCCGCCCAATCTCAGATGCGGCTTCCGCCAATATCCTTTCCCCGACACCTTCTATGACCCCTTCGCAAGCTTCCTCCACGTCCCGCAAAACTAGCTCTCGGTACAACCTGGCCGATTTCACCTTCATTCGCACTCTCGGTACCGGATCGTTTGGTCGCGTTCACCTCGTACGATCTCAACACAACTCGCGATCGTACGCCGTGAAGGTACTCTCCAAGGAGCGTGTTGTCAAGATGAAGCAAGTCGAGCACACCAACTCAGAGCGCGAAATGCTTGAGCGTGTGCGGCACCCTTTCCTTGTGAACCTCTGGGGAACGTTCAAGGATTCCAAAAATCTTTACATGGTCATGGACTTTGTCGCTGGTGGAGAGCTGTTTAGTCTTCTCAGAAAGAGTCAGGTAAGTGGTTCTCGCGTTCTGGGCTTGGAATCAGTGACTAATGGGCTTTTTCAAACAGCGCTTCCCAGATCCTGTCGCCAAATTCTTCGCGGCCGAAGTGGCTCTTGGCCTCGATTACCTGCATCAGCAGGATATTATTTACCGTGATCTTAAGCCCGAGAACATCCTCCTTGGTGCCGATGGCCACGTCAAAATTACCGACTTCGGATTCGCAAAGCACGTCCCAGATATTACTTGGACACTTTGTGGTAAGCTCGTTTGAAAGGAAAAAGACGTCCGTCATCTTTGCTGACATCGTTCCGTTAGGTACCCCCGACTACCTTGCTCCCGAGATTGTGCAATCAAGAGGATACAATAAGAGTGTAGACTGGTACGCGCTTGGAGTTCTCATGTTCGAAATGCTGGTAAGCTTCATGGCGCTTCTTCATTCTCTGCATTCCTCTGACTAACCCTCATTTTCAGGCTGGTTACCCACCATTCTTCACTGAAGACTCGAACCCGATGCGATTATATGAGAAGATCATTGCCGGCAAGGTTCGATACCCAGCCTACTTTGCGCCAGAAGCGAAGGACCTCCTCAAAAGCCTTCTAACCTCGGACATCACTAAACGATTTGGTAACCTCGCGAACGGATCACGCGACATCTTTGAGCACTCGTGGTTCCAGGAAGTCGACTGGGAACGTTTGTACAGGAAAGAGATCCCAGCGCCCTACGTACCAAAGGTCGAAGGCGATTGGGACGCAAGTAACTTCGATTCTTATCCGGAAGTCGACCTGAGTGAATATGGTGCCACGGGACCGGATCCCCACGGCCATCTTTTTACTGGTCAGTGCTCTCACCTGGACTCATATTGGGTTGAGGCTAACTTTCCCACTTGCAGCCTTCTAATTACGTACCATACAAGAGAGCTACGATCTCTCCTCCTCACTTATCATTTATAGCACCACGACCTCCCATGTTGGAACATTGTAGCCCAGTCATTATCCTTCAAAATGTTTGAGAATCTTAGCACTCTTACTTACTGTCCCAGATCTGGTCATCTTGCATGTAAAAACGCTCGACGCTGTTCCCATTAGATTCAATCTACACGCAAGGTACCAACCACTTCATTTCACAAACGAGCGAACTGCCTTGAGCTTCGTCGCTGACACCCTGATTGTGTCCATCACCTAATGTATTACACCAAAGCTCAACATCAGCCTCTTCCATTCTTCTTTTGCCAATGAGTTTGATGTTACCTCGTCCATTTGGGACTGAATTCGCTGGAGCCGCTTAAGCTTCGCAGGGTCAGTCATGGAAAAATCATCACATAAGCGACCAAGGAGGCTACAGCATAGGGCCATCAGCACAACGACCAGTCTGATTAGATCTTCACTCACAGGCGAAATTCTGCGAGATCATCTTCAAGTTCCTTGACGGCAAAAAGCTTGACGGAGAGCGACGACGGCGCGGCGGCTGAGGTGTGTGAGCGATTTCGTCCAGTGTTCTGTCGCAATGGTCCACATTAGATCAGTGCAAGGATTGCGCTACGTATATTATTGTCAATATTCACCACGAAAGCTTGAAGCTTGGCTTTCAGCTTCGACTGGATAGGCGCGGCCACTTCACTCGGCGTCGACAGCTCGTTTCGTAAGTCTATCACGTCGTATTCGTCCACAGTGGTGTTCGGCCTAGTAGAAGTCTTTTTAAAGTATGAGCTTGTGCTTGGCGGGCAAGAACGGAGACCGATATTTACCTCCCCTTCTGCGCCGTGGCCGGTGGTATTTGACGTACTTTCGTCGTCTTCCTCCTCGTCTTCAGGGATCTCTTCGAACCGCTTGTGTATTATTGATTCTGTATCGCTTTCACCTGCTTGAAATACCTGAGCATGGTATGCATATTCAGTGAGGTTCCCGACTTTTGTAGCTTGTCAAGAGAAAAGACAGACCCTCAGCGCCTCCGCCGCTTCTAGCCTTTCCACTGCCGCAAAAAGCGCCTTACTTTGCTGTTCGTGCCGCTTTTCTCGAGCCTGAACAGTTCTCACCTATAAGCCTCTCTCGAAAATTGACGCAAGACAGCAGTGAACTGACTCACTAGAGCGTCCGATAGCTCTTGTCGAACCGACTCGAGGTCGTCTTCCAGCTTTGAGTTTTCCTCTGTCAGAATGACAACTTCCGCTTGCAAGGACGCGATCCTCAAGTCTTGAACAGCTTTATCACTCTTGAGACAAGGAAGATAGTTGGGTACGCCTTCGCACGATCAGATGAGCAGGGACAAACTCACTTCAAGTTCTCGGAGGCAAGTACGCGCAGTACGACTCTATGTTCAGCTCAAGTGAGTATTCAAAGCATTCGGGTAGTAGCCTCGAGCGAAATATGCGCACTTCCACCTCTGCGAATTCGCGAGCCGCCAAGGCCTCCGTCACTTGTAAGTTGCGGTCTTCTAGTCCCGCGTTGAGGACTTCGAGCTCGGTTTGCATGTCCGTAACTTGATTCTGGTGCAGGAAGTAGTGCTCAGCCTTAACCTCCCGAGCAAGACAGGCGGAAAGCATACCGCCGATCCTTCGTGGACCGTATGAAAGTAGTCTCGTTGAGCCCTTAGCTGCGTCAACTCATCCTCAAGACCCTGCGTGTGGAATCAAGAAGCAAGTAAGAGATAGGAGCGTCGCTGTTTCCAGATGAACCGGAGAGAACTTACCAAAACTCTGTTCGCGGCTCCCCGCTAGCTCAATGCTGGTCAGCCGCTGTCGCCCTGAAGAGTAACAGAGGGTGGCAAGCCAGCTCACCATTCTATCAATCTCTGCACGTAGAATTTCCTGATCCTCCAATGCCTTTCTCTGCGCCGCAATCGTTTTTCTCAGCTCTTGTATCAGCGCCGCCTCCTCCGTGCCCGACGCTGTGAATGGAACCCGTCTCGCCGGATTCTGCTCGTCCGCCCCTGGTGAATCCATGTCCGACTTGAAAGAAGGGAGTGGTGGACGTATATGTGTGGAAGCCGATGAGCGAGTACTCTGAGAGATGGACTGAGAGGAGCGATGGCTTAGTTGCGCTTGCTGCGAAGCCATGGAGGGAGACGAACTTCGGCCCTTAAGTTTCTGGAACGCGTAGATCGAAGAGAGGGAGGAGGCTTGGAGGATGGGGAAGTTGCGACCGAAGACGACGGATGGGCAGTTGTCGAATCTTGCTGCGAATTGTTGATCTTCCGCCGAAAGAACGCAAAGTAAGGAGAGGACGGCTACCTGTGAGGAGGAAAGAACTCACATCGGATAGTACCATACCTCAGCACTTGCTTACGAAAGGAAAGTGAAGGGAACAAGGAGGAAGAGCAAACGCAACCGAAGACCACACAGGAGGTCGGTTCGCAGAGAGGCTCCGAGCGCCGCCACCCGACGGTACACGACGCGTCGAGTCTTCCACGTCATGTGACTTCGAATGCTTCCGCTCACGACAATGCAAGTCTCCACCGGCTACCTACTTCATCTACGAGGTTTCGGAAAGGACGTCAGAACTGGACACTCAATACTCATGCACCCCCTGCGAAACACCATTTCTCTTCCAGACACCATGCTAAAGCCAACACTAAACCACCTACAGAAAGCTCAAAACAACAAATCAATCCCCCCATCCCAAGGTTTTCCCACCGGTCTACAAATTTCCAACCACTCCGCCTCATCCGGAAGCGCATAAAAGCTCTTATACCGGCGAAGGTTCTTCCAAAGCTGAGTCCACTCGATATCGGCGCTTGGGAGAGCTGTAGGAAGATTGAGGGATGTGAATGGATCCATGGACATGGTGATGGGGAGTGGTCGACTGAAGGGGCTGTTGGGCTCAAATGGGCGGAGAATCGTGTCGAGGTGATGAGATGAGCTGCTGGGGTCGCTGCTGAGGGGACGGAATCCAGCTGGGTTTGCTTGACCTGTAAGGAATCAATGAGTAAAGTGCTGTCAGTTGGTCTACCAAGTAAAAAGACTAACCCGAGAGTATGTAAGAGAGATCGGAAGGGTTCTCGCTCGACGCAGAATCTCCGCCGACGCCACCATATCCGCCGCCATTCAAAAAATCGTCGTGTGTGCGCTTCTTGTCCGAAAGAGAGACACTAGATCGACGGAGGAGTACTCCCACTACACGAAGTGTCTCTCGGACCATGGCAGACTTGTTAGCACGCGCTTCCAAGAGCTTGAGGGAGGCGCCAATGTCGGCTCGATGAACCTGACTGTACTTTCCGTTACTGGGTTCAACTATTGGAAAATCACGAGTTAGTACTCAAATGATTAAAGTACGATTAACGCACGATACAGGTCGATTGCGAGGATGATGAGAGCGTTGAGAGCGTGGACTACGAGAGTCCAGCTTCTCGTGGCTCGATAGTCGTCCCCCAGTCCTTTGTGGATAGCGAGTGTATAGCGACTGTCAAAGGAGTGCTATAATGAGGCCGAGAATTCCTGAAAGCTTGTAAGAAAAGCAACTTACGCAGCCCAAGTAACTTTTTCCCTCGCAAAGGAAAACCGATGATCCGCAAACCCTCTCGTTAAGCTGTCAGAAAGAAAGTTTCCAGTCCCACCACTTTGATCCAAAAATCCACAGCAAGCTCGAGCTCACAAAGGTCTATGTAATCTAATACACTGCTGTCTCAACAACAAATGCACCAAAATCTTGGCATGATCCATCGGTTTCGTCGCCTCCTCAAAAGGCTTTACGGCGCCATTAGACCATTCAAAAACCAGACACTGAGGCAGACTATTTTCCAATCTCTGGAACTCGGCGTTGAGCTCCAGTACGGTAGCCCACGAAGGGGGAAATTGAATGGAGTAAATTCGATCGGTGATGGTTCGTGCGAAAGTTGCAATTTGTGCTTTGAGGATCAAGTGGAGTAAGGGAGTTGGGTAGGTGAGAGGTCGGGCGATGATTCCTGAGGAAGTGATGTCTCCGTCGCTGGCGTTTGAAGGGAGCTGGTAGGAGGAAGGATCAGTTTGTGGTTGAGGTGTGGTGGGTTTGGCGAGGTGGGGCTTGATGAGGCTTACCAAAGTGTCGGCTTGGGAGGGAGAGCAGTGGTATGTGCGGCCGTGATTTTCTAGCCAGTCGGATGAGGTCACGAGAGTCCAGAGTCGGCGACGCTCTTCTGCTTCGATGTAGCCGAAGCGTGCCGACGACGAGGAAGAGGGATCACGATTCTGGAGGCAAATTAAATAGTGAGTCAATCGAAACGAAATTTACGGGCTCGTATAGCTCACTAGGCCAAGGGACTGTCAAATTGAAGGAGTGAGTTGATCTGTTTTTCATCGAGAGCTGGGAAAGTCGACGAACAAGAGCGACCTCGAGAGCGCTGTTGAGAATGAAACCAGATGAAGAGCTATCTTGCCGCGTGTAGTAGTGATGTAGCAGTAGGAGGGTCCGAAGAGAGTCCATCGAAGGTGTCTCCATAAATCTTTTGTTCCCAGTCATCAGCGACTGATCAACTTTCACTCGAAATCAGATCACTCACCCTCCAACATGCAAAGCTTCCATCGAAGCGTTCATCTACTTGTAAAAGCATAAGTATAACACATTTATCACGCGAGGCATAAAAATATTTGATGAGGTCAGAAAACGCACATAAGTTTTCGCAGTCCCCTCCTTAACAGCCGCCCCACTCTTCGAGACTCTCGGATCAGTCGTTTTATAAAAAATCTCCCATCCCGACATCGCAAACAAGAGAGCAACAAAAAACGGATCTATCCTCGCGCTCGATCTGTCAAAGACTCTATAGCGTTCTCGAAAAGAGGGGACATGAACGAGAGGCAGCGTCGGAATTTCTTCGTTTAGGAATTGGGAGATGACCATGTCGAGCTGGCGTTGATTGGATTGTTTCGTCAGTGAGATGAGGTCGTGCGAAGCCGTCTGGAGTGGAGGTGGTTGATGGGAATATTCACTTACCTCAATCCGATGAGGCAGAATACTCAAAATCTGATCAATAGTCTGCGAGCTCCCAGCGACTGGTCCAAGAATATGTGCTGCTCCAGCTCCAGCCGCAACTGGGTTTCCACCGCTCGACGTTCCCTGTCGTCGCATTTGCGCATCAGTACTCGTCTCCTCCTAAAGGCCGGACCAAAGAAGATTGAAGCGCACCGCTAAAAGCCCCAAAGCTTCTGCCGCCGAAGTCCTTTCGACATCCAGATCTTGTTGTCTTGGTATAAGACCTCCGTGTAAACTACTGGCGATACTGGCTACGGCGGCTAGGTTTCCTTCGGTAGAGGTCGTTGACGATAGAACTCCGAGAAGACCTTCGAGTCGGTCGAGTTGGGAACGGAGCTCGATGGCTTCTTGATCTCGGGTGTAGTTTCTGAGGTGAGAAAGAGTTGATCAATTTGTGGGCCGGAAGAGTTGGTGCGGAGGAGGCGTACGATTGTGGAAGTCGGATTGCTCCTTCCCATTCGCAGAGATGACCTTCGTTACGATCTTTACATGCCTGTTCGAGTATTTTAAGTTCAGAGTACAAGTTTTTACTCAGCAAGTCGAGCAGCTGCTTACCCCACATGGTCTGGAGATGGACACCAAGCGCCGTATAAGCGAGCGGACGCGGGTGGGGCACAGTAGGTACGAGTGGGTGG